>APFE031510486.1:0-10730 GCA_000404065.3 Pinus taeda
TTTTTCAAACTCCCTAAACATGAAAAAGACTCCGAGTTTTACCTATGTCGGACTCGTTAAAACCTGACGACATTGGACTCGTCACCGTGATGAGATTCGAGCCTCTCCTCCCTAGGGCTCGTTAAACCATACTAGGTTGGATTCGACCGAAGGTCGGACTTATACTGCAAGCATATGCTATCCCCCTTAAGCTTGTTAGCCTTGAAAAATGCTAATCGGGGTACTCGCCAGAAATGGCGGGGGAAAATTTTGAAACCATAATCATAAGTCGCGTCGGCAGTATGTCGCTCTTGAACATGGCACTCCTCTGTTTTCGCGTCAGGGTGGGGATATCTGATTTGGCTTTTCACTTGCCTCTGTGGGTTTGGGTGATCCTTTTTGGCCTCTCATCTGCTCATTGCCTCGTCATCGTGACCTCTGATCTAATGATGTTAAAATACTGCCAACTTCACTGTCGTGTCGTCAATATGTTCAATAGAAGTCCACCTCTGCAAAGAAGGAAAACCGCCTCCGCTTGATAGTTCATAACTCTCATTTCACAACATTGCATCTTCCCGTCTCGCGTCGATGATGTGGGAAACCTTATGGCCCACCTTCGACAAAGACCACTTCCTATCGACTTCAGCTCATTATCCAGGAAGGTGGCCTAGAGACTCCCTTCCGGTACCTTGGAGCTTGCATGCCTTAATGGCAGGTTCTTCGTATTCAACGTGAGGTTTTCATCATTGGCCTCTGATCGAATAACTCTACGGGTGTTCGACTTCGGCTCATACATTCACACGCCGTCGACTGTACCTGTAGTACCTTGAGGGCCATTATCATTATTGGTGGTACCTCTCGCGTCTGTTAACAGTTTTCATTATTGACTGGTAATCAGACGATGTCCAAGCATGTTCGACTTCAGCTTACATGTTCACACGCTTGGACTTGTACTTGTGTTCGGGTCGAGATGGAGCGCAAGACCCTGGATTTTGTCTGTTGTAATCCAGGCGTGATTTTGATACATGACTCTTTCACTGGATGGCTGCGACCATACCGGAGTCTATTCATCGATCCCAACTAGATGGCTGCGTCCATACTACGGATCTTGATTATTATACACTTTGTCAATGGATGGCTACGTCCATACCACATACTTCATGTATTTGAACTATCATATTATATCTCTCTATGCAGGTTCTCGGCGGCAGTTCGATATGATATTGTAAAGCACTTCACCTCTCTCTCTTTCTCAAGGCTCATGCTTTAGGGGGCATCTGTTATGCAGTAATTTGTCACCATCGGCCACCGTCCTTATCGCGCCCCCACTATCACACATTGGAGGACACATTTACGGACCTGTGACCAGTGACATAACTTGAAAACACTTGCATTGAGGCCTCCTGGGTATGAAGTACAATAACCCTGAAGACACCTTTTGAAGATTAGCCTTGGAAAATGCCTTTTTCCCAGTAGCGCGGGCACACAGTATATTACCCCGCGCCAATGGCCCAGTCCTTACAAAGAGTGCGCGCCCATAAGCGCTCTGTCCCAGAGCACGGCCCGCGCCACACAATTTGGGCATGATTTTTGGCCAGCGCATGCTACAATGCTTTTTCCCCTGCGACTCACTCAGTTCCCTGAAGGAAAAATCCCACAAAAGCATCCGGGTTTCGGCTTTTCTATCCAAGGCAATGGCTATTATGAGACATTTCCAAAACTCAGAATGTGTCCACATACAATGTATATCTCCTCTCCCATTATCTATAAAAGCCTGTCTCCCCATAATGAATAGGCTAGTTTTTGGAGGCTAAAGCAAAAGAGCAAACAAGCTAGTGTGAGAGAGATACTTTTTGAGCTAAAAGTTGAAAGTAAGGTTATGCTGTCAGATTGTTGAGAGAGAAAGTGTCTTTACAAGACGTGTCAGACTGACTTCCCACCCAGCTAGAGGAGTTTTACAGTGTCAAGCCTTAAGTGGTTGTAATTTCTTCTCTCATTTCTATTTAATGCAAAGCGACTGTCATTATGGTTTCATTCATGTGTTATGTTGGTGATATGTGAATTGTATCTTGCTTGACTGGTACATAGCTGTATGTTTTCTGGATTTTATGCTTGTTGTGGGTTATTCTTCACTTGTGCAGGTATCTATGTGCGGATAGCGACCGGCCGGAGATAGAGGATAGGAGCGACACTTCCCCCCACAACAAACAAGCATTGGATCCCAGGTTGGTCTCCTAGATCGACTTTTAAATTATATAGCTAGAAACTTGCATGCAGCGTGATTGATTGTTGCTAGACCCCTTTGGGGCTAGTGGGATCCACCTCTGTTCGCAGAGGGGATTTACCTCCGCAATAGGGTTCACCACAAACAAACATGTTGATATAACTGTGCTTGTCATGCTCTCTGCATACAGCCTTATGAAGTCCCCTGCTATGAAATACAACTATGCCAAGTACATTGCCATCAAGATACATGATCAGTTGACAAGGCTGGACAGGGAGGCAATTTTCAAATATTCCTCATATATCTACCACTTATTCTTGTACTACCAAACAGATAGCTTCCAATGCTCAATCAAGAAGCTAGACTCACAGGGTGAGAGAAGGTCTGTGATTTTCTGGTCTTCAGTCTTCCACCAAGTCCAGAATTCCCCCTACTCATACTGTGAGTTCATTGATTAATTTGTATATCCAGTCATCTGCCTCTTAAAGAGGACTCCTCCTATGAGACTATCCAAGGATATGCAGAAGATTTTGCAGCTATCCAGAAGCTACAAAATTGGTGATTGGTACTTGTACCAAAACCACTCTGTCATCAAAATTTATGGCTGTGAGCTCTGTCCCTACAGGCTCCCAAAGTATGTCCCCATGAGGCTATTTGCTCTAGAGTATTATAGGCAGCTTATAAACTCCGACCTAACACACTTTCACAGTGCCAAGAAGAAGGCCAACCTGAAATTCAGAGATCACTTAGGCCCATTTACAATGAACAAAAAACATGGTTGGCAAGAAGCTGACCAAATACTAGGGCAGTAACTCAAACTTAAGAGAAGTTTCTGGTGGGTCCCTTATGACCCTGAAGGTTTCATCAGTGCAAGGAGGGTTAAATATAGGCTACTAGCCTATAAACATGCCCCACTCCCTCAAGTACAACATTTTTCTAATCAAGATGAATGGGTGCCTGGATCAATAGTAGAGGAATTGACTCAGGAAGAAATAATGGAGCAAAATGTAAAGGACTTAGAAAAAACTCTTGACTTGGACTCTTGTCAACAGGTCTCCAAGCAAACAGTCCAAGCAAGAGAAGGTACCTCTACTACCCCAACAACACAGGACATCCAGCAGGCTCTAGCTACAACAACCACCACAAAAGGAAAGGAGAAAATGGATGAACATCAGCAGACAGAAACAGGGCAGTCTAGTGCCTCAAAAGACCAACAAACAGGACAGGGCCCTCCTCTTCAAACTGAACAAACGCAAAACCCAGTGTTGCAGACCCCTCTAAATGATGAGAGAGGGAAGAAGAGGGATAGAGAAGAAACCACACCTCCCACAGGGTCATCACAGCAACCAGAGGCCAAGAGGCCGAGAATAGACCCTGAGGTTGAAGGGGACATAAGTGAAGAGCTGGCAGAAAGCCAAAGCAGGGAAAACCAGACGAGCCAACAGACTGCCACTAGCTCATTTAAGCTAGAACAGGCTCAGCATCACACCGTGGAGGTATCTTCCTCCAGACAGCAGGGAAAAAATCCGGCCACAGTCAAAGAGGGTTTCAAGGAAATCAAAGCACAAAATGAGCTGCTAAGAGTGCAGCTCTATGAGCAGTTCCTTAACACAACCCCTGCCAAAAAGCAAAGATTAATGGCTGCCTTTTACCTCAAAGAAGAAAAGATGATATTCACTCATCTGAAGCCCAAGATCCTAGACCCAAAGACCACAGCAGATTACTACAAGACTAATCTAGAGGTCCTTGCCAAAGACATACACCCCATGGATCAAATTGAGCTACACAAGAAAACTGGGGAGATGGTGTATGCAACACTTGCTGACAGGGCAATGCTAGCCCATCAGCTAAAGGAATCACTGAAAAACACAAACAGACAGCTCGATTTGGAGAGGCTATCCTCCTCCGCCAAAGATAACAGAATAAAAACTTTGGAGGATATAATTATTGATTTGGCGCATGACCCAAAAGATCCAAATGGTGTCAGAGCCCTTATAAAGAAAAAGGAGGATGATATAGCTGCATTGAGGAGACAGGCAAAATTGCCTCCTACTATCCATCCTGACACAGCAGAGCTTGTACAAGAAAAACAGGTGGATAATGCTATGGAGTTGCTCCTGGTCATGAACCAGACGATACTGTAGATGGAGGCAGAATTGGAAAAAGCTATGCAGGACAAGCAAGGGGAATCTGCCTCCCAGCCACCACAGACCTCAACAAACCTCCAATCTGCCCCTCCAGCACAAATAACAGCAGCTCCTCCTACTGCTCCAGCACCTACCACAGCCACATCAGCAACTGGAGCAACTATAGAAGCCACAGCAGCAGCAGAATCCAGCCTAAGCATGGAAGAATTAATGAAGGTTGTCAAAGAGCTGGAGAACCAGGTCACAAAAATAAATGCTGCCAAGGAAAAACTGGCCAAGCTGGAGGCCAGTTATGACAAGTCGAAAATGACTGTGGCAGAAAAGCAAAGGGAAATAAAGGCCTTGGAGGCCAAAGTAAAAACTCTAGAAAATGAGTTGATGCTAGGCAACACCCTAGCAGAAATAAAAAAGATTATTTGGGCCAAGATTTTCCAATCCATGCAGGACCAATGGAGGTCCATTCAAGCCATTTTTGAACAGGTGGAGCTGATAGAAATAGCTCACATAGAGATTCAAAGAGCCAGGACAGCCCTGGGAATAATGCCTGAGCAGGCCACCAAAATGATTCACTTCCTTAATAACCGCACTAGGGAAGAACTGGCTGCTTTACAAATAACCAGCAGGACAGATACAATCCTTACTGCCAAAAAGGTACTAACATTGAGGAATTTCACCCAGACACTAGAGAGGAAGTGCCAGGAAATGAAGGTAGAAATAGATGAATTCAGAGCCAAAATGGCTATTTTGCAGGATAAAGGACTTCCAAGCCTACTAACTGGTACAGGACAGCTGCTTCCATATAAGCAGTATATGACAAGGGTCAACAGCTATGTAGAAAACCAGATCACAGCCTCCAGCAGCTCCACAGAAGAAACAGGGCCTCCATCTGGGCAGACCCTCTATGACAAGCTGGAGAATCTATTCTTCATAGAGCATGAGATTAATCATCTATTTGAGGTGCCTCCTAATTTTTATAGACACACAGAGGTGGATGAGACAATGGTGAAGATGAGAAGACATCAGTTACCCCCGGCTGATTGGTGGCAAGCAATGTTGGAAATTTTGCCTAGATAATTCCACTTTGCTTGTTTGCCTTTTTTGATACAGGTCAGCAGAACAGGTCAGCAGAACAGGTCAGCACACAGGTACAGCAAGCAGCATACAGGTGACTCAGCAATCCACTCAAATATCAGGCCAAAATGAATGCAGCATTTAAAGCACTGCTACCGCCTATTTTTCACAGCCAAAAGTCAAATCTGTCTGACAAAGGAATGTCGGCTATCTCAGCATTTAAAGTGACATTTATGTGTCATTTACTTTTTGTAAGAGAGTTGGTGGTGCAATTTATTGCACCATAACTCTCCACTAAGATATTTCATACCCTATTTTTGTATATATATCCCCTCAGATAACGCATTGAGGGTCGGTTGGAATAGAATTCTTCATAAAGAGCTCTGATGTATACTGAAGACTTTTTGATAATAAAATTGCTGGTGTCAATGTTGTTTAAGATGGATATGTAAAGCTATGTGTTGCTGCAGAATTCCTATGTCATTTGCTGAATCAATAAGTTTCTCTTAACTGTGTATGTGTTTCCTGTTATTCCATAATCTCATGTTTTCATAATCTTGGTAAATAGAGAAAAAGAATAGCCTAGGATTTGGTCCGAACACCCTATGCTCAATCTCTATTTCTAACTATGTTTTCTGCTGGATTAGCCATAGATATGAATTCTTAATTGCTCCTATTTAAACTTATCCTAAACATGGTGAATACTGTTTAAGAATTCTTAACTGCTCTTAAGCATTACTTTCATGTTTTCTTCATTAGCATAGTGGAATATTCTTAATTGCCTTTCACTTACTAATTTTTCACTCTTCACCAACAAATCTGATATATTGTTTTAACACATGCCTAACTTGCTCTGCAGCAACACTTTGTCTCCACACATCCATTCCCTAAAGCACTAAAATCTCAAACTCCATTGCCCAATGGAACAAACTATCCTGTAAGTCTATATTTCAGTTCTAAAGGAAATCATCAACCCACCAAAATCAAACAAACAGTGCATCATAATCATAACTAGTCTAAACACTCATCAAACAAAGCTAAAACTATAAAGAGAGAGCCCTCTCTGGTTACATGTAGACTAAGACCTGTAGCTACAAGATTGGTTGGTGGTTACCTCGGCAGCTATTCCCTTGGGAATCAAAGGGAAAACAACCTGAGTGATAACATAATGGCGACTCCGCTGGGGAGTTCAGGATATAGAGAGTACTGTGTGTCTACCAGAAATTACACTTAAAATCTGAATATCAGTCAAGAAGCCTTCAAAACTGTTCCTATACCAACATTTGCAGCCTTAAGGAAGAGCTGACTCATATATCCTTTATACTTAGTTGCAGATACACAGAGGCTTTCAAACTCCTGTCTAGTCCTTGCAATACAAATCTTTTCCAAAACTTGAAAGGACTAGCTCGGAAGCTGGCTCCCAAGAAGAACCTTCGGTACACTAGGGCTAATCCTGACCCAAACCCTCCAACTGTCTTTGAAAATCCTAATACAATCTCCAAACTCATTAAGAAGCAGCAAGGGCCAGATAATCTTGCTGACCTTAGTCCAAAAACAGTTCACCCCAACCCCATTTCCACTCCAATCAAAGTACTTTTCCGTTCCACCCCTAATTCCCCTAGTTCTCCATCCACATCTCAAAGCCCTCCACCCACATCTTCTTCCCCCATACATACTCCCTTGACCAACACTCTAAATCCTTCCATACCCATTACCCCTGTGGTACCCACTGTTCCTTTTATCCCAGTTGTCCTTGTCAACCCCCAAAACCTTGTGAATATGGCTATGAGGTATGCACCCCTGCAATTACCCGCCAATCCTGTGGCTCTACCTCAAGATTACCAAGCCAAAATCTCATATTTTGACTCCACTGGCCCTTACTCTACTATTCAGCATGCTAAGAGAATGAAAGATCATTTTGAAAACTATGAGATAGATGATGAGAGTGTGAGGATGAGAATCTTTGTCCAAAGCTTGACAGGTGATGTTCGAACTTGGTTCAGATCACTTCCTGCAAATACCATCACCACCCCTGATGAGCTTTACCAATCCTTCACAAACAGATGGGAGAAGAAGAAGGATCCCCTACATATACTTGGTGAATATGACATGATTAAAAGAGGTCCTCAAGAGAAAGTTCTGGAATACTGTGCCAGGTTGAATAACGTATATAATGCAATACCCCAAAACCTAAGACCTCCCCCTGATTTGGCCTTATACAAATTTCCAGATGGATTTGACCCTAATATGGCTTACCAATTAAAAGAAAGAGCCCCCCAAACCCTTGAAGAAGCTCAGAAGGTTGTTGTCACAGTTGAGGCAAACCTGATTGCTAAGAGGAACAGGGCTAGATTAGAAAAAAGAGTCGCCTTTAAAGAGGAACCCTCAGCCTTTGACCAAAAATTAGATGCAATAATTTCTGGTATGAAGAGGTTGGGTGACAGGGTAGAATTTGTGGAAAGGAAGTCTTCATGGGAAGCATCACCAAACAACTCCAACAGGAATCCAAACTTTAGGAGGAATCAGAACCCTAATGTGGGTAAGGCTAATAATGATCCAAAAATAAGACCTCCATTTCAAGAAAACTATGCTGAAACATCCACATCAGAGGAGCAAGTAGATGATACCCATATCCACCTAATGGGTCTTGATGATGAGCACCAAGTCTTCCTAAGTCAAGAAGATCATGAAGAAGAAGACAGTAAACAATTCCAAACAAAGTCAGGTGAATCATTTGATTTCAAACAAGGCTATGACACAGCTGTCTATGAAGTCCATAAACAATACAAACTAAGAAGTAGAACTATAAACATAACACAACCTGAAAAAACCAAGGAGAGACTGCAGCCCAAAACTGCCATAGTAACAAAACCAATGAATACAACTGATTCACACACAAAGGAAGTAACTATTGAAGAAGTTACTGAACAAACACAAAATCCACAAGATACATCATCTATACAACCAAATCCAAGCAAAAAGCCTCAACAGGCGAATGAAAAACACAAGCCCCAAGATCAAGAAGAAACTTTGCCAAATAAAGAAAAGGTGGTCACCCACAACACTAAGGCCCAGTTTGAAAAACCCTTGGACTTGGAAGCTGAAATCGGCAAACTAAAAATAGCCATTCCTCTTGCAGAACTAGCCAAAAATGACATCTATAAACAACAGATTGAGAAGTACCTCCAACTAAATCAAAGCAAAGACAATGTAAATGTGTTGGATGACACCCCTGAATTACTGTTTGGTCCAGAGGTTGATGGGAAAACAACAGGCACAGGGATATTACCATTTTATGTTAGCCTGCATATCCATGACAAGATATTACACAATGCAATGTTTGACTCAGGGGCATCTCATAACCTGATGCCAAAATCTGTCATGGAAAGGATGAATTTAGATATTACTAGGCCATACAAGGACCTGTTCTCATTTGATTCCAGCCAAGTTAAATGTCTAGGCTTGATAAAAGACTTATGTGTATCCCTGGTCCAATACTCAAATAAAACAATCTTGATGGATGTGGTTGTTGCTGATATCCCACCCAAGTATGGGATGTTATTATCAAGATCATGGGGGGCTAAAATTCAAGGGTCCCTTCAATTGGACATGTCATACGCTACAATCACAGTCTTTGGTCAACCCAAGAGATTGTACAGGGAGTCACTGATGAAGTACATGGTCAGTACTAAGGAAAAGCCTCAAAACTTCCCCATATATGCTGTCCATTCTGACATAGACTCATATATTTTGTTCAATGACAATACAGGTAACACAAACAATGAAGAGATCCAGACAATCAAAACAGATAAGAATATCAATGAGGGAAATCCTGACTTAGAAACATTGATTGAGTCAAAATATGGAAGTATTCTGAAGGACAGGTCAAATGACAATGAAACCAAGACACCTAAACAAAAACAGGAGTCTAGTAAACAAACTGTTCCTCTAGAAACAAAACTGACCCCACCAAATCAGAAGACTGTCCCAGAAGTCAAACTAAATAAACAACCTAAACTTCAACTCACAAGCCCAGACCACAGAGATATTACTCAACCTCCCCTAGAACATGAAATCCTGTGGTTCCTAGAATTTGATGGATCAGTTAACAAGTTAGGGGAAAGAGCTGGAGTTTGGATTCATAATAAACAAAACAACCATGCAGAAGGCAGAGCCTATAGACTAAACTTCAAATGCACCAACAACATGGACGAGTATGAAGCTCTCCTACTAGGCCTCAAGTAATACAATCCCTACAAGCCACAAAAGTATCAATCTAGGAGACTCAGACCTAGTCATCCAACAAGTGAAAGGCAATTTTGTCACCAATGACAAAAGACTCAGGTCTTATAGGTCTACAGCCACTGAGCTACTAGAGTCCTTCACTGAATTTCAGATTACCAAAATTCCTAGGGCTTAGAACCTTCATGCTCATAGTCTAGCTATGTTTGCAAGTACCTGCAAGCTCCCTTTTGAGCCCCATCACTGTTTTACAACTGAAGTAAAAAACGCACCATCTGTCCCAAACAATGTAAAGGACTGGCAGGTGTTTTATATTGACACACAAATAAACAATTTTATGACTTTACAAGAAGAGTTTTCAGGTCTAAATATAGACACTGAGACAACAAGTCAATCACAAATACTTGAAGCATAAAATCAACCACAAATACATGGAAAACGCAATAACCAAGCAATATCACCCAAAACAGCTAACCAAATGCTACATCCTACAATCTTCAACCAACACAACATACAAGAAATCCAACAAGGTAAATATGACGATATAGCTGATTATGAAACTGAGGTGATACAATTAAAGGACAACTTTCTTCCAATAGGCTTGGCTCCTTTGGAAGACATTTTTGACTCCAATGATGTTCCCAATAAACCAAAACTACAACCCCTGAATACTACCATAGAAGAGCATAACATTGGGACAGTTGGACAACCCAAAATCATAAAACTATATGCTGCATTAGCTCCTGACCAAAAGCCCAAATACATTGACCTGTTTAAGGAGTTTCAAGATGTGTTTGCATGGAGTTACGAGGATCTAAAATCCTATGACACCTCTGTAATACAACACACTATCCCACTAAAGCCAAATCAAAAACCCTTTAAACAAAAACTGAGGAGAATTAATCCTATGCTCCTCCCAGCAATGGAACAAGAGGTACAAAAAATGTTTAAAGCAGGCATTATAGCACCAATCAGATTCTCTGATTGGATTTCAAGTTTAGTCCCTACAAGGAAGAAAACTGGGGAAATTAGGCTCTGTGTTGATCTGAGAAACCTCAACCAAGTAT
>APFE031510491.1:0-60413 GCA_000404065.3 Pinus taeda
CTTAAAATTATGGATTTTATGATATTAAAATAAATGTAGTGATGGCATGGATTACACATGAGTGGTGATGTGGAAATGGTGACATGAACATGCCATGATGGTGGGGTCGGGATCTTAGGCCTAGGGAGAAGTCTATTGGGTGTTGCAGTGGTGTCCATGGGCTAATGTGGGAGCCATGTCATGACGGGGGTGTCACAAGGTCAATAAGTAGTATTAATTAGTTGCTGAAGTGGTTTTATAACTTTTATAAACTTGTCATGGCTTACCAAAAATCACCATGTCGTGAAAAGTGGCATAGGTCAAAACCATGGTATTAGGTGGTTCAAGAAATTAACTCTCATTCATCTCAAAATCTCATGGTGTAATGTGGATTGTAGATCTGGTTGGTTGATCACTACCATTGTATCTGCAAGGATGTAACTTGCACAAATCAAGAGAATGTAAAGTAAGTGGAATGGGACCCTCTAATCTCCATAATTAATAAATAATTTCCATGTGGTACTCAGATCCATTAGAATGTCAAGTGGATTTGCAAGGATCAGTTTGTTGAAGAATGTAGTTAGTGTCAATCTTCATAATTGTATTTGATTCATGATGTAATGTATTTATCAAAAGAAAGAAAAAGAAGTTTTATTATAAAATAAATTGACTTATTAAAGCATGGGTTTCATCCCTGGGTCAATATTTCTTAGGTCAAATCCTCCATTGTAGGCTTCTATGGTTTATTTCAAGTTTCCTTGTCCATGTCATAATGTAAAAGACCCTTTTTGGGCTTCATCTATCAAGAAAGAAATTTATTTTAATGTAAAATAGGTATTTTAGGTCTCCTCCATCAATTCAACCTATCTAAAAGAATTTTAACTCACAAACTCACTAGATATTGGAGCTACTCGACCTCATTTGGATCACTCACTCAACAAGTTCAAATTGTAGTAGATGCAAGTAGAAAAAGTGAAAAATTCAAGAAGGAAGAAGGAAAGGGCTAGCGAAGGAGAAGGAGGTCATTATCTAGCTAAGGAAATCAATTTTTTCTCTCTCTTATCTCACACGTGTGAATTTGATGAATTGTTGTTGGGCTGAGATTCTAAAATAGCTAGGGTCGAAATTTTGGATTGTTTCTAGGAGCCAAAATTTTGAAGTTGTTGGGGGTCGAAGTTCTAGATTGTTGTTGGGTTGTAGTTGTTGAACAAGAAGGGACTACCAAAGTTTTTTGAATCATATTGGAAGGTTGACTTAGTGGAGGAGAAAGGTATTTTGGGTCTACGTTCTTGGTCTATCTCAATTTGATTTACTAGTGGAAGACTTTGATTGGGTTTTCCCCTATAAAGGGGTTTTAGCTCTGGCTGAGAGCCTACATCTTGTGTTGAAAATATTCATGTTTCTCTTTTTATGATTTCTTGATGAAATAAATATAAAATAAGAACATAACAAAGTTAATAAGAACACAAAGATATCACAAGTAATTATCTACATAAGAAAATCTTTTTGCCTTTCTGATTTTCTAACATGGTATCAGAGCTAAGGAAAAGAAGAAGAGAAAGGCAGACTGAAGATGTATTGAAAAGAGAGATATAAGAAAAATGTTTTCAAGGAAGGTCACAAGGAGTAGATGTAAATTTGACAAACTAAATGAATGGAGAAAGCAAACTAGAAGGAGCCTCCAACTATAGGGCATGGAAAAAGAGGATAGATCTTATTCTCACTAAATAAAAAAATTTGGACCTTGTTCAAGGAAATGTCAAGAAGCCTATAGATGAATCTGAGAAAGAGAAATTTAGTGAAATTGAAATATTGGCCATGAGTCAATAGTATATGGAGTGAAGGATAACCTAATTCCATACATATCCAACATAGACCCCGCTCAAGAAATGTATGAGGCTCTCTCTAAATCAATCTCCATCAAGATCATTGGTCAAATAACAAGCCTCAAGAATGAGCTAAGGACAATACAGATGACAAGAGACAATACTGTAACATCATACTTTGTAAGGATATCTAGAATAAGTGATGAAATCCAAGCAATATATTAAGTTGTACTAGAAAGAAGCTTGTAATTGCTGCTCTCTAGGACTACCAAAATCTTGGAGTGCTTTTGCATCAGGAATTAACAGTTGGAAGGATACTCTAACCTTCGAACAAATGTGGAATACATGCAGTCAAGAAGATGTCAGAATATCATTATTAAACAACAAGAAGGAGGATGAAGAAGAAAATACCTCTAATTCTTATTCTTCTCATCACAAGAAGAAGGAAATCGTCAATAAGTTCAAAGGACCAAAGAAGAAAGTTGACCTATCCAATATTGAATGTTACAACTATCATAAGATGGATCATTACGAAAAAAAATGTCTTGAGCATCCAAGGAATAAGAAGATAGAAAGGGATCCACCAAATATTATTGATTAAGTTGCACCCAAGAACAACAAGGCTAATGAATCACAAGTCAAAGACTTATACTACTATGTCCGCTCTTACATATCCTTCTTAGTATTCCATTCTAAGTTTTGTATTGTTTTCCTTTATGTTTTGATTTCTAGACTTTGTAGGTCTGACATGTCTTGTTATAACATTTTTGAATTATTTTGATAAGTTGTAGGTATCCCTCAAAAAGATTGGATTAAGAGGGAGCTTTCACCATTTTACCAAAAGGCTTGTTGAATACTCAAAGGTTATGGAGGAGACTTCAAAGGATATATTTGAAGCATGGATGAAGTTTTGTTGCAAAGGAAGCCCGTCAAGATTTGATGTCCTACAAGGTTTGTTAAATAACAATTCAACGTATATCTTAAAATACAAGTTTTGTTACAAGGTTCTCTACATAGAAAATTTATGTTAATTCTCTCTTGGAATTTGCTTTACAATTTACTGACATCATTTAGGTTATAGGGTTTTGTAATCAAAAATATTTTTTTTAGGTTAGTTAATCATTAGATTTAATCTACCCCTATTATTTATCATTTGATCATTCGTTTGAAACCCCAACCTTTAGGGTTCACTATAAAAGCCTAACTTCTTGATGCTAAGGGTATGTCAATGTTAATAATGTTGAAACCCTAGTCCTCTTAGGGTTTGTCTAGAGAATATGATGAAATTATATTCTTTTGAAAATTAGGGTTTTGATATTGCTATGATAAAACCCTAGTCCTTTAGGGTTTGCAGTTAATGTATAGGTAATATAGTGAAACCCTAGATTTTTAGGGTTTGGTGATTTAGGGTCAGTGAACAAAACCTTACTATACCTTTATAGTAATATCCTAGGAATGAAACTCTAGGTGTGTATTCTTCTACATAATTGAAACCCTATCTTGATTGAAATTGTTGCATATCTAACTTTGATATATTGATATTTGTATCTAGGGTTTACCCAACTAAGTATTGATATAAGCCCCTAGTATATGATAATGCATCCTAGATATATATATGCAAGTATTCTAACCTAATTGTTGATGCTCATCTTTTAGTTTGTAAAATCTAGGGTTTGTAACAAAAGGGCCTTAGTAGAGATTGATACTTTAGGATATGATGATATTGTTTTCAATATGATTTATTTTTATGCTAAAATCTAGCGTTTGCAACAAATCCTAGTAGAATTTGACATGAAAAAGCATATTGTTGAAACCTTAGATGTATAATACTATTGAATTGATGGTATATAAGGCTTTATGTCTTGAAGATGAAGTCTAGGGTTTATGAAAGAACCCTAGCAAGAAGTTGAAGACTAGTATATAAAAATATGTGTCTCTTGTTGATTATGAACCTAACTAGGTTTAGGTATTTGATATCTAAGGTTTGAATGTTTTGATGCTTCCATTGTAATGACATGATAAACATATTATGGTTATATTCATGCTTATGTATATGTATTTGGTTGTACTTGTTGTTGAAGATTTGCAGGTACATAATCTTCAGTATATTCAGAAGTTGAAGATGATAATGATGAGCATGATGAAGGAAGCTATAAGAATAATGATGATCAAGATGACCTTGATGCCATAAGAAAAATGAAGTCTTGAAAGAATGAATTTTCTCTAAAGTTATGAAGCTGTTGATCTCCCCAAGATGAGATGCAGCCTAGATAGAAGAAATGGTATATCTCTCCACTTTAGAGGAAGTTAATATTATGAAAATCATAATGAATACCTTGAAGTAATAATGAAACTGAATGAATGAAAGTACTACAAATTAATGTTCATGATTCATGAAGTTATAAACAAAATACTTGAGAAGTACAAAGATTGTATTTTGTGTTGTTGAAGAAATGGAAAAAGGAAAAAAATTATTGGGGATGCGATTGTGTAGGATCTCTCCATAAAATATTGAATGTTCGAAGCATTCTTGGATTGGTAGATATATTTGATTTATTTGATTAGGAGAGATGAAGCATCTTATGGAAAGGTGTTTGGGAGGACATCTGGTCGGTCTATGTGTTGATGTCTAGATCCCAAAGTAGGGAGAGTGGTGTTATTCATGGAGCTCTGGCCTTGGATACACACCTAGATCTTTGAGTTGGTGGTAGAGATTAAAAGCCTAATGGTACCTACAATGGATAAATCTTGATTCCATCTTAGTCCCACCCAATCAGAGCAGCCTGGTCAGTTATCTAATCTATAGCACTGTGTGTGTTGTGACTCTTCATAGAGTATATCATTTGATATATTCCATGTACCTATGTATATATGTAATTATGAATACCTCCCTAGTTAAGAGGAAGTGTTGAAGAATGTAGCTAGTGTTAGTGTTCATAATTGTATTTGAATCATGATGTAATGTACTTGTCAAAAGAAAGAAAAATAAATTTTATTATAAAAGAAATTGACTTATTAAAGCATGATTTTCATGCTTGGGTCAATAGTTCTTAGGTAAAAGAATCCATTGTAGGCTTATATGGTTTATGTCAAGTGTCCTTATCCATGTCATAATGTAAAAGACCCTTCTTGGGCTTCATATATTAAGAAAGAAATTTATTTTAATGTAAAATAGGTATTTTAGGTATCCTCCACCAAGTCAACCTCAAGAAGGATAAGTTGGCCTCATAAAAGGAATTTGATCTCATAAAATCACTATATATTGGAGCTGCTTGACCTCATTTGAATCACTCACTCAATAAGTTTGAATTGTGCTAGCTGGAAGCAGAAAAAGTGAAAAATTAAAGAGGGAAGAAGGAAAGGGCTAGTGAAGGAGGAGGTCATTACCTAGCTAAGGAAATCAAAATTTTCTCTCTCTTAGCTCACACATGCAAAGTTACTAGATTGTTGCTAGGTTGAGGTTATGAAATAGTTGGGGTCAAAGTTATGAATTGTTGTTGGGGGCTAAAATTTTGAAGTTGTTGGGGGTCGAAGTTCTAGATTATTGCTAGGTTGTAGCTATTGAGCAAGATGGGAATATCGAATTTTTTTGAATCATATTGGAAGGCTAACTTGGTGGAGGAGAAAGGTCTTTCAGGTCTAAGGTCTTGGCCTATCTCAATTTGATTTACTAGTGAAAGAGTCTGACTAGGTTTTCCCCTATAGAGAGGTTTTAGCCCTAGTTGAGAGCCTACATATGGTTTCGTTGATCTTCATGTTTATGTTTTTATGATTGCTTGATGAAATAAAGATAAAATAAGAACATAATAAATTTAATAAGAACACAAAGATATCACAAGTAATTATCAACATAAGAAAATCTTTATGCCTTTCTTATTTTCTAACACAAGTAAGGCTAGAGTTAAAGAAAACAAAAAAGAAAAATAGAAGAAAAATAAAGAGAAGAAAGTTAAAGAAAGGAAAGAGAAGAAAGAAGAGAAGATGAGAAAGAAAAGGGGAAAAGGGAGAAGGAGAGATAAGGAGGTAGGGTAATGACAATGCAGGTTTGGTGGTAGTGGAAGTGACTTGGTACCACCCCAAGGTGCCAAGTGGACTTAGATGCCACATACACAATTATGTTATGAGAATGTATAAGTTTTTCCTATGTTTTTTAGGTCATAAACTTCAAGGGCATCTTTAGGGTCTAAAAAATAGTTTTAAATGCTGAAACTAGATGAAAAAAATGTTTATATGTGGTAAACATAGACATTGAGAGATTTCCAGTGAGATACTATAAGTGAAAATTGAAGCTAGTATGAGAAAGTTACACCTAGAAGAAGTTGGAGGAGAAATATACTAGTCTTCCAAGATGCATAACTCCTTCCTTGGATCTTAGAATGGACCATGGGAGTAGTGAATTTTTTTTCTTAGACTATAAAGGCTACTCATGGAGTTAGAATTGAAATTTGGACATCCAAATCTTCATGAAACTAGTAGAATGATGTTTATAGCATTATAAGGGTAACAAGGCAAAATGGACTAAACTTCAAAGAGCCATAACTTTCAGCTCATAACTCAAAACGAGGCATATGAATAGTCATCGGAAAATTAGTTAAGGAGATAATCCAATAGTTAATGTAGAATTTTTAATTACATAGTAGAAATTCTAAAAAAAAAAGAGGCTACTAATGCCTTTAAATAACAGAAAAATCCATGCATATGATTTTCAAAATTTATAATTTGTTTCTTTCTTTCTAACAAAATGTAATTTTATACAGATTTTTGTAGAATTAGGGATGTCACTAGCACAAGATCAAATCATAATTACAAATCAAAGATATTGAGGAGGAACAAAGAGTTTACAATCATAAGGTGGAACCTAAAGACCTAAACATTAGTTTGGGTAATGTGAGACATAATCGAATGGAAATAGAAGCAAAGAATAACCAAATAAGTTAGTAGAGACTATGAAGATTTTGAGAACAAAGGTGAAAAATTACAAGGCTGATAATGAAACAATTAGAAGAGAAAAGGAGAATCAAAATCAGATAAACACTCAACTAATGCAAAGCCTTAACCAATTTCAAAGACAAATAAAGAATGGATTGGGATAAAGACATGAGGAATGAGGAAAACCTCATGCATGGAGGAATGAATAAAAAGGATCTAGGCACTATGAAGTGCTAGAAGAGGTTAGAGACATTATCCCTCACCCATTGATTCATCCAGGAGGTTACATTCATTTAATAATTCTAGGAGTAGCCTAGAAGTGTCTCTTATTAGACATTAGGGAATAAGACACAAGTTGGATAATTTGCAAGGTCAGCTTAGGAAGCCTAAGACACCTACCATTAATGGTGAAAATTAGGAGGGGAGATGATGTTGAAACTTGGTTACTTGGAATTAGAAAGTATCTTCAATTGTATAACTACACATCGAACTTAGAAGCTAGAGTAGCCATATATCAATTGCAAGGGAATGATTCTATGTGGTGGGACCAATTAAAGCAAGTAAAGCACATTGATGAGAAAATTATATCTTGGAAGCAATTCTTACATAACACTATTATGATAAGAAGATATGAGATTTCTTTGAACTCAAATTTGGAAAGATGACTATGGATGAATACAAAAGGAAATTATTAGATTTGTTGAGGTATATGAGCTTCATCAAGGAGGAGAAAGTGAAAATGTAGAGGTTGTTAAGTGGAATGCAATCCTTTTACAAAGACAAGATTCAATTTTGGTGAGCCTAGGACTTTGGCTGAAACTATTAGAAAAGCAAATATTTGTATGAATATAACAAGGGAAGGTCATTTGTTTTAGAAATAGTAGAGGGATAAAAAGAAGAACTAAGAAGGGTTTCAAACCACATTTTAAAAGGAACAATCCTAAAAGATATTGAAAAAATCAACATGCTCAAGATGAATTCAAATTGGAATACTTATTGGGAAAAAGAGGAATACCACCACTCAAACATCGGGGATGAAAAACAAACCATTTGTATAGAGATTTCCCTCACAAAGATTACAAAATGAAAACTTCATGTAACATTCAAAGGACTATAATAATGGAAAACATGGGAATAAATATTCCAAGAATATATCTAGTCTCGGAGGATCGATAGGCAAAGCATCAATCCCATATGGTTGAGATGGAAGGAAAGATTATGAATAATCTTGTCTCTATTTTAAATGATTTGGGATCAAAACAAAATTACATTGATCTTAAATTAGTGGATATATTTCATTTAATAAAAATCAAGCTTAAAATATCATTTTTGGTTCAATTACCCATTGGAACAAAGAGAAGGATAAATGAAATTATTAGGACTTGTCCCATAAATTTAAATGGAGTGGACACACTTCTAAAATTTAATATCATTTCATTGAGCTCTTATGACATCCTAATTGGAATGGATTAACTAGATAAACACCACACCATTATGTATTTCCATGATAAGACATGTAAAAATTTCTCTATAGATCAGCTAGCTCCAATACCATGTAGAAATTCTCACTGTAGATCACCTAATAATGCAATGTACTAAAGAAAAATATTTGATCTAATTCTACTATCAAACTTTACAGAAGCTTAATCAATTTGAGCAAGATTAATCAGAACACATATAACAGAGAAGAAGAAATCATACACATGAAACATAGAAGAATACTCTTGGGAAAGCCTCAGCTAAAAACCCCGCTATCTGTATTATCATGCAAGTGGAAATATCTCAGGATTACACAAAGCTTTAGATCACAAGCTATCTAGCTCTTAGTACAATCCCTCATTGCTGCTAATAGATAGAATAGACAACACCTGTGTCTTCCTTCAGTCTTCCAAGCCTCCTATTTCCTTCCACAGTTTCTCCTAGGTCCTCCAGCTGCAACCTGTGTGATTCTCACCTCACACACAACACTGACCTTTGAATTAACTGTGTAATCCTGAAGGAGTTGATTCCTTCTGCATGGATGAGTTTCCTTTACAAGAAAATTCCTCCAACTAATAGTACATTGTCCCTTCCTTTAATCTCAACTGGGTCTCTATCTGAAATGACATGCATGAGCTATTTATGAGAGAATATTCAATTAGCTGGAGAACACTAGTTGCATGCATGCATGCAATAATGGATTGAACTTAAAATTAGTTCCACAAACTGTTTGGAACTAATCTAACTGAACTTAACTCAGTTAACTGAGCTAACTAATTAAAACTCAAATACAACTCATCCTTATCTCCTTAATTAATGGATAACTTCCTCAAAGGGATAACTGTTGCATGTTTTCATAAAGACTTCATGTTTTATTTTCACCAACTAATTAACTCAAGATGAATTAATTAATTATTTTTCAAACAGCTAGTGAGACTAAATTTGAATTTTAATTCTCAATTTTGATTCAAGGACAAATCAAAATTGGAATATATCCTGAAATGCTATCTATAGCAATTCTATTTTTTAGCAATTCTATTTTTATCATTTCTTGATGCTATTTTCAACAGAGTTGGAGTATATCCTGAAATGCTATTTATATCAATGCTATTTTTAGAATTTCTATTTTTATCATTTCTTGTTGCTATTTTCAACAAGACATTTACATGCATTGATGAAGAAGGAAAGAAAAGATTTATGAAAGGAGTTCCAAGACCAATTTCTATAAGGTATATTTCAACTTATAATTGAATATGTGTTTCTAGAAAGGAGGTCAACTATATGAAATTGTGTGAAAGAGCCAAAGAAGGCCAAAGAGCCAAATCTTAAAGTTTATCCTATATTTCAAAAGTTTGAAGACGTATTTGGGGAGATACTAGGATTGCAACCAAAGATGGATATATATTTCTCAATTGATTTGATTCTAGGAAATGCTCCAATATCAAATACTCCTTATACAATGAGTACACTACAATTGAAAAAGCTACAAATGTAGTTAGAAAAATTGTCGAGAAAATTATACATATGGCCAAGTGTTTTACCTTGGGAAGCACTGGTGCTTTTTGTGAAGAAGAAAGATGGAACATTGAGGTTATGTATTGAGTTTATACAATTGAACAAAGTTACAATGAAGAATAAATACTTTCTACCTAGAATCGATACCTTTTTTATTAACTAAGAGGAGGAAATATATTTTCAAAGATAGAATTGAGATCATGATAACACCAAGTGATGATCAAGAAAGAAGACATAGGTAAGACAAATTTTACAACAAGGTATGGGCATTACGAGTTTGTAGTCATTGTCTTTTGGACTAACAAATGCACCAACTACCTTTATGTGATTAATGAATGATATATTCATAAATTATTTGGACAAGTTATTATATTCTTGGATGACATACTTATTTATTCCAATACAAAGGAAGAGAATGAACAACATCTAATATTGGTAATACAAGTTTTGAGGGAGGATTACTTTTATGCCAAGCTAAGAAAGTGTTATTTCTATCAAGAGAGAATAAATTATTTAGGGCACATCATTTCAAAGGAAGGAATAGTTGTGTATCTAGAGAATATTGAATCCATTACATGATGGCCAACACTAAAGAATGTTTCAAAAGTTATATCTTTTTAAGGTTATTTGGATACTACAAGAGATTTATAGCAACTTTTTCAATTATTGTTTATGGGTCGTCACTTCTTTACAAAAGAAAGGAAATAAATTTGAATGGGAAATAGATTGTGAATACAGTTTTCATCATTTGAAATATTTATTTACAAGTGCACTACTCTTGAAGACTACGTGTCCAAATGAAGATTTTGTGGTATGTATAAATGCATACAAAAGGACAGACTTACTCAAAATGGACATGTTATCAACTATAAGTCAAGGAAATTGAAAGAGCGTGAAATGAATGATGCCGTATGATTCAGAACTTACCACCATATTACATGCATTGAATATGTGGAGGCATTATTTAATGGGGAAGAAGTTTGAATTGAGGATAGACCGTAGTGGTTTGAAATATTATTTTAACAACTAAGTTTAAATGTCATACACACAAGATAGTTGGAACTTTTTAGTACATATCATTTTTACATCAAACAGATCAAGTGAAAGGAGAACAAATTTGCATATGTACTCAACAAAAGGGTACATATTATGCATGCTACAACCATTAGTATGCATACTTCGGATTTAAAAATTAGAATTTTAGAGTTCGTTGCTACATATCAACATCACTTACAAGAAAAATAAAGTCCCAACAAGAGGAAGTATCATAGAAATTTAAGAAATATTAGCTACAAGAGGATGGTATACTTTTGTATAAAAATAAAGAGTATATTCTTAATTCTCAAGAGTTGATTAATTTAATTATGAAATTGTAACACCCCTTGGTTGAATTTCCATGTAAAAAAAAATATAAGATCAAGGTCTTGGGACACATATTCCAAATTGAATGGTGGGAAAAACATCCTAGTGGGTGTCACGTTCGGTTTATTAGTGGCTAAGGAAATTGGCAAACACAAAGAAGCAATAATTGGAATTTATTTATGAAAATGATGGAAAACAGGATAAAAGGAAGGTGAAAGGTCACAAATTTTCATTAGAGGGAAATTGAAGGAAAATGAAGAAATTAGAGTCCTCAATGATAATAAAAAAATTATGAGGATCAATTCATGACTTTTGTCAGTGTTAGTTTTTGTGAGTTTATTTTTGGAGCTCTCTTTTTTTCTCTCATTCTCTCACACTTAGAGCATTATTGGGACATTCTAGTCTCACTTGGATTTGGAGGAAGAAGGAAAAGGAAAACAAGAGAGCACAAGGGGGGTCAATGGCTACAACTAGAATTCTTTACAGGTATCGAGTTGCAAGTATGGTTTCCTTGCTAGTTTTTCCATGCATGATACATGCATGTGGTTTCTTGGTTATGAGTTGTCATTGGCATGGAGGATTGTTTGGATTGATAGTGGTTTTGCCTAGTCTTTCCATTTCCTCGATAGAAATCGACTTGTTTGTGCTAAATATCCTTTTTGCATCATAAGCTTGAAATTTTCTCATCTCCGCAAGTGAATTCAAACAATTATTTTAACTTCATAATTTCTGTTGGCACTTGCGGGAAGGAATTTTTTGCAAATGAATCTTAGTCATGTTGTACCATTATTTGTAATATTAATGTAAATTTAAATCTGCTTCATCTTCATTTTTCTCAGTTTGAATTTATGTTTCTTTCAAATTTCCTTATTGAATTTCTGAAAACACTACGTTGGCACTTTGAATATTATGACTCTAAACAATCATCAAGTGCATTGATAAGTATACATGAAGATCAATTCCAAGGTCATGAGTATGAGCATCAACAACTTTTAATTCTTCAATTTTATTTAATGTTCATTTTAGTCCAATTTACGTCTTATTTTGAAATGAATATTATGCTACTTCTGGCACTTGAGAGTGCATCAATACAATCTAACCAACGATATAATTTTTATAGAAATCTTATAAATCTCTATCCATACTTGATTGATTCATTTGGAAAATATCTGGAAGATCCAGTTTTCAAGAAGATTTCTAACCTTTCTTTTGTGCATAATTCTGCTAGTTTTCAGCGGGCTTCGATATTTAAAAATATATCATTCAAGCCTGGCCTGATATTTCCTCTTCCCGTGAATTTCTTCCAAGCATTGATAGAATCACATCCTGATTTTTATGATCCTATGGGCATATATGGTTGGAAGAATTTCAAGGTACAGATTTTGTAAATAAATTTATTTTGTTGAACTTGTTAGATGTACATAGTAGGCTGAATTTTTCTTTTGATAATCTAGCTACAATTTTATTTACGTTTCTAATTTTTAATATTTTTATATGTGCGGAAATAAAACTGAGAGAATGGTTAGATTGGAAGTATGATTTCACTTAATTTCGGTATGCTCTTTAGATTAGGATTAGGAATAGATTAATTTAGATTTAGATTCATTTCCTAATTTTATTTATTTATTTTAATATTGAAATTTTTCAATAAGCATGTAATGAAGCCTAAGCATTTACCATAATATTCACTTGATTTTTGGTGAAGAGTAACTCAGAGTATATTTACCATCTATTATTTTCAGATCATATTCATGCTTCTGGGACACTGGTTTATCTTGTTCCATTATAACTATGCACTTTTGAAATAATAATTTCTCAAGCATTGCTAAATGATCTCATTTCACCACTCTTGTTCTTCAATACGAAGTGGATATAAATTAATAGCTCATTATTTAGTAGTTAATTTAAATTAAATAATGAGATTATTTTGAACATATGCAAAATCGAAGATAATACACAAGAGAATGTCGAGATCTATAAGGTAAAATTACAATTAGACTCTTCCAGTTACGCATAGACATGTTCATCTTCATTTGTTGCTAATTTTCTCTTTTTTCAAAGTTTACTTCTTATTTATGTTTTGTTTCTTTTACATGTCTTCATTGGCTTGATTTGGAGACTTAATTTTTACTATAAAATTTAATTAGCTTTAGAAATAAACAAACAACTAGCACATTTAAAGTTACAAACATGTTCAAGGAAGTATTTATTTTTCATCAAAATGAGTAATTTTGTGCTCTACATTTCCTTTTCTTTCCAAGAATTGTGACAGAGTAAGCATCATATTTGTTTATTTCTCATAGATGAAGTTTAAATGAAATTCTTGACTTTTCTCATTCCAAGTTTTCACGGGCTTGTTGCTTCCTACATTTCAAATAATAAATTAAAGAGCTTGCAAGTAAAGGAAATTACAAATTAATTCTTGTAACAGTTAAAGATGCTCCTATTCAGGGTTTCACCTTTGCCCATTCTAAATCTTACATTTGCCAAGTTCAGTTGAGCCTTTGCACTACACTCACCATCTTACATCCACTTTAGTCACATTTCCTTCTTCCGAGATGATTTAGACCCTTCTTACTTTCAAATCTTAGAATTTCAGACCTTTGCTTCTCGTCTCAATTTTTAAAAATAATTCTTCTGAGATTATTTACCTCGAGACTTCAAACTTTTAGGATTATGAGACTATAGAGTCTGTATTATATCATAATCATTTTAAAATATGTTCCAAGATTTTTAGCCTGAGATCCACGTAACCTTTTTCTTGATTGTCGTGCACATTTTGCCTGTTTTCACAATAAAATGATTGATTAACAAAATGGCCCCCAATTCATTGTCTTCGCTTGGACCTCTCGATCTCAAAGTCTCGTAAGATTATTTAAATTACAAAATGGCTTCCAAAATTTCTGATACAGGATTCTATTCCTCCTTACTCATATTTATTGATCTTAGAATTATTTTTTTTTAACTTATTTTAAACACATTACAAGATTTCTTCCGAGATTTTCTATTTCCCTCTATACTGAGATCTCTCAATTCCTCGAAATATCAGGACATAAAACTAATGTAATCTCATAGGCCTTTGGTCAACCCATTCATTATTTGACAATTTGGCCTATTTGTGATAACCACATGGAGTCCTCTCTTTGCTTACCTCTTTATATCTTCATGCTTTATTCAATCCTGAATTCCATGTTATCTTAGTATTCGAGAACTTGGATGTGTTTTTAATTATAATTTAGTCTAAATTTCAAGCACTTATTTCTCGGGATGAGTAAGTGACTTTTGAGATATCCACTCTTCATGGTGTGTGCACATGGATCTTATCATTGTGCCTTCATTGAACATATATATTCACATGTATAGTTGGGCCTCTTTTTAGTCTTCACAATAATCTTCTTGGCTAATAAAAAGTTCATCACCCATGGCTTGCTTATGTTTTGGTCTTTGTCTCACTATTGGAAGCTCATCTCATCACCTCGGTCATATTTTAGTGTGCATCCTCATTTTCTTTTCAAGGCACTCTTGAGCAACCACTATAGCAATACAACCACCTGGTAAATAAATATAGAATATGCAAAGGTAATGGATCCTGGTCAATTTTGAATTCTCGTATGTTTGAATTCAATTTATATTTGAATATTTTATAAAATGCTCCATATTTATCATACAAAATTCAAGTCTTCTCCATATACACATAAGCAGTACATAAGTTGGGACGTGGTCTTGATTTTTGAGACGTTTATACAACCATGGAGTAGATATGAAATCTGAAAAATAATGAGAATAATCACCACTCCAATTTCATAGAGATACACATCTTCATTTTCGTTTCTGATGAATTTCATTTACCTTAGATTCCTTGAACATAAATCATTTGTTTTCCTTGCTTTAATGCTTGTTGTAGTTCAGATTTAATAAGTTATGATTTTGGGCCAATATAAACTTCAAAGAGTACAACTTATTCATGTTTTTAATTCCAATCAAAAGAAGATGTTATATTTTGATGGAGAAAAATGATATCTCTTGCGTAAAATTTTAATGAGATTCTTCAATGGTAAGTTTCATATGCCCACTTTCATTTCTTCACATTTTTGTTTCATCTTTTTTTTAGTTTTTCTAATATAAAGCTTTGTTTTGCAGGTCTCCATGAATTGTTTTCACACCCCTACCAACTCAGATTTGACACTCATTCTCCTCATTGTTTGCTTATGAGTTTTGGATGAGCAGTTACGATGTTTATCAAGTTAGCTAAATTGGGGAGTCCTTGAACCTTCAATTTGTTTTATAAGTATTATTTTTATTAGAAAATTGTTAAGATGTTCTTATGAAACGAGAAAATTGCAAAGGGCATAAACTTCTTTTTGGTTTAATTTTACCTCATGGTTTGAGAGCCTAATTACTTATAACTCCGCAAGATAGAATTCATTAAAATCTCAACATAAGGCAAACACACATGCTTATCTTGTTTTACTCTTTTGTTGAGACATATTTTTAGTCAGCCTTGTTGGGGTTGTCTTTTTAATTTGTGCTTTCTTTTATTTTTCCCTTTCTTATTGGACATTTTTGGAGTTTGATAATTTCTTTCTCTTTAGTTTGGACTCATGTTTCCTTTTGTTGTTAGTTATGGTTTGGCTTTGGTGATATCACCAAAATTTATTTGGAAGGAATTTTTCTATACCCAACATTGGTTGGCATACATGGGAAAATTGTACTCTGTCTATTTCAACGAGTTTCATTTACCTTCAAGGGATATTTTTATGAAATCCTAAAGCCCTCTTGCTTTAAATATTTTTCATGGAGGAACATGTATATTTTCCAAGTAATGTAGTTCATTTTTTCAAGGAAAGAACTGACCTTGAGTTTAACTCAATGAATCCATCCCATCCCTCCACTTTATAAAAACCTCTGAATGAATAGTTGTGGGGAAAGAATATGGAGTCAACATTATGGAAATATTATATCTATTAGCACAAGTCTCTTTTACCATCCCACCTCTTTCACTTAGCTATATTATAACCTAGCTCACAAATGTGCTTATCAAAAGGGTGATCAAAAGGGGAAGCATGAGAAATACAAGTAAACTCATTGGGCTAATGGATGCTTGCTCGCAGCGGGGAAATTCTTGTATGGCATTTAAGGACAACTTTTCCAGGGTAATGACTAGGCTCAATGGCAGTGAAGCAATGCCAGAGACCATTCATATCAATGGATATATGATTTATCAAAAACCTCCCTTTCTATACCTTCTTCTATCACTGATACGAGGTAATCTTAAAATATTAAATTCCCCAAAATTCAAATTCATGACTTTAGACTCTGTTTGCTTTGAGTGTTTATCTTTTGAACTTTTATTTCTTGATTCGCTAATGTAGGACCCATGGGAAATGTTTTACTATCTGACGGTTTAATAGAATTCCTCATTTTTAACTTTTGGTTAAAACGAAGTTTATCATCTTTTAACCAGAGATAAC
This sequence comes from Pinus taeda, assembly GCA_000404065.3. Taxonomy (NCBI): domain Eukaryota; kingdom Viridiplantae; phylum Streptophyta; class Pinopsida; order Pinales; family Pinaceae; genus Pinus; species Pinus taeda. The sequence goes on from APFE031510491.1 coordinate 16,562, forward strand.
TGGTTCTTCCCCATGTGTTCCCATTGTTGTGGTGAAATCACAAAGTCCCCTCAGCCAACCCCCACCACCACCCACCCCCCCCACCCCCATTTTAACTTATTATATTTATAATAATAAGGGACCATTTTCGTAAATTTTACCTAAACTCCTCTTTAATAAAAAAATTTGGTTAACGTGTGCGACAATTCTACGAGATTTTTGTTTTCTTCAGATTTCTCTTCTGATTGCTTCATTGAGCTTGATTTCATCTCATTTGAAGCATAGTTTGCAAATGGCACTATCCGAAATTGGTTGATTTTCACTGCCTAGACTAGAAATGACAATTTTATTCATATTTTATATTTTTAATTTAATTGCTAAATATTGATTTTAAATTTGTTTTTATTTTACTAACAAACCTCCAAACCACCACAGCGGGAAATATATAATAATTCATTATATTAATTATTAATTAAAAATATATATTATTTTTAAAGTTTTCAATATCTCTAAAGTTAATTCAATTTCAATTATAAAAACTTCTTAAATCCCAAAACTCAAGTGGTTGTAGTTTCTTAGAGTGATTTTTCAAAAATGATTATCCTTTTTATTAAAAAGGAGAAACCCACCCCACGTGGCCGTCCTTTCACCTCACCATATCTCACTCTCTTCATCCCATTTCAAAACTCTCTTCATCCCATTTCAGGACTTTACATTTCGTAACTCTTTTTTTTTTTTTTTAAATATGGTTCCTGGAATCCCCTAACTCCTATTTCTAAATCCTCCCGAAATATCCCACCTCTGAAACCCTCCTTATAACCCTGCAGTCATCTACCCTCAACCCTCACTTCTTGGGACCTCGAGACCCTTCCATCTCATAACTCCTTTTTAAATTCACGTCTGAAATCTCCTTACTTCCAAACCCCGATATCCCTTATACCTCCCACCTTACAAACCTCCTTATAACCCCTGAAAACCTCACCTATCACCCACTTATGACTCCCCTCTCCTCCACTTCATACATAATAAAAGCCCCCCTCCTCATTAATTTCGGGACTCTTAAAAAAAGATCTCCCAAAAATCCGCTCACTCATATTTTAATATTTTATTAATATTGGTTTATAGTATAATTTTAATATTCAATTTATTAATTTGATTTTAATTAATTTTATAATTTAATTAATCTATAATTAATTTATTTTTATATAATTAATTAATTTAATAATTCTAATTTATTAATTTTATTATTAGATCCATTTGAAGCAATCGTAGCATGAAATTTCTTTGGATTTTATTTATTTTAATTTAGCAATTTCATGAGAGTTTATTTTTGTTGATTTCTAATTTGTAATTTAGTTTATTTTTATTTTGGGTTTTGATTGATTTGTAACAAGAGATCAGTTGGAGAAGTTCAGATTTGAGGCACTTTGGAGCAATGAAAAGAAACCAGCAAAGAGAAAAAAGGGGAATTTTCAATGCTAATTTAGGATCTAGAAAACTACTCTCAACAACTCTCCATTTTGGAGATTCTTGTAATTATTAAATATCAATTTTGAGGAGGAGGAAGTTTGTCTTTTCTGCAAATAGAGGCTTTGAAAGCACTATTGTATAGGGGTTTGTAGTTGTAAGTGAGGGGAAAACTTCATATCTGAGGTGTTAGGGGAAAATTCTATGATTTTTCTTGTTGTACATGTGCACTTTTGTAATGTACTGTGAGTTGACTTATGGAGTGACAGAGCATTTTGAGTTCTGAAAGAGAAAATTGTTTTGCACCACTGTAAGCATGTTTTTCAAGGAGCTGAAATTTCTCATGGACTACAAAATTTGCAATGAAGTTGTGGTATGATTTCAATAAATTTTCATTCCAATGCATTATTGTTTGGATTGTAATTTAATTTGCTATTGCCAAAATTTCTATAATTGTTTTTAATTTATGTTCTAAATAATGTATTTCTCTTTGATATTAGGAACTTCTATTGTATCAATTTTTTATATGTTATTGAAGTTCTTTAAGAGTTATCTCTGAAGAGCATAACAAAATTAGAATTAATATGAATTCATTGAAGTAGGAATGTGTTGAGCAATAACTATTCATTGTTTAAGTACATTCCCATTTTGTTTTATCTTTCATTAATTAAATGGACTTATTTTTTTAATTAATGAAAATTATATAATGAATTCAATCATACAAACAATCCCCTTCCCCTGGTTAGTTAATTCATCTATTTTCGAATTGAAAGAAGGCTATCATTTTCCAATTTGAGATAAGATTAACTTTTTGTTGGCATATTAGAGTAGATCTACATTCTAGAAGTCCCCTTAAGCAGGGGCATACCTTATTTACGACTTGGTTGAGCCATAAAGTCAGCTTAAGGATTTGTTTGCTTGCATGTGCACAATAAGAGGGTGGAATTGATCTCTGTCTTTCTATTGATAAATAATAGATATATTATAAGCCAACATAGAGAGAGAGGGGGTAACTCAACCCAATTGAACCAGTCAAAACCACTACATCAAACAAATAGGGGCTTAATTGGGGATTTGACTGGGTGGTCTCTCTCACATGTTAATGAGGTCATTTTTGGCCATCAATACATCCATGATTATATCTCCATCATTTACTAAGATCATCTCAAAATCATTTCATGTGAGTTTCTAAAGCACTCTCACCTTTCCTTAATTAGTCACTATTAATTAATTAGTGTTCCTAAGTTAGACTTAGGAAAATTTTTAATGATGGTTAATTAATTTAATTAAGGTGTTTCACAAGCTTATCTCGCGAAACCCTTTCTGGGTTTTGAATATCTCGTGTTTTTAGTATTTCTGACATAAATCAAGACTAAAACACCTAGCCAATGCTACAAAAACTAATACTCCCTCTTAGCAACGAATGTGTTCTTCTCTCTTTCTCCTGTAACCTCTTCCCTCATGTTGCTGATGTCTGACATATGTAACAATCTGTCACTATCCATCAAGCCACTACACATTCTCTAATTCATATGTTAACCCTCTAGTTGAACAATTTTTCATATGCATTGTTGTTGACTCTGCATTGTGCTATCTTGCATTGCTGCCAACTCTGTGATCCAGGTGGATATTGGTGGCCACCTACTATTTTTAGCACTTTTTCGAGTCCTAAACTTCCGGAGCCGTTTTGAGGCCCTAAATGACGTTTTTTTGGAAATCTACCGCCAACAATTCGTTTCCTAAAATCATTTTTTTCATTGTAGTCCTCGGAGAGATTTTTCCAACGGGATATCATGCGCATCAAACAGAGATAATATGACCAAGTCACAACCCTGAGAAGTTGGTTGTCCAACCCATAAACTCTTGGGCTTAGATCTCCTCAGGTTAGGGTTTTGGTTGTTTAGGGTTTGCTCTTATTGTTCAATAATAAAAAGGCCCTTGAGCCTCATTGTAAGGTAGTTCAAAGGTATGTAGCCACAACATCTCTTCTTAGAGATAAGCTACCATTGCCCTAAATGGCTTATTTCCATTCTTGTTTGTAAGCATATTTTAGTATTTTACATTAATGAAATGAAGTATTATTTCCATTGCATCTTTGTGTTTATGGTTATTTCAGTAAGTTGTTGCGTTCCTGTTTAAATCCGGATCAATGGTATCAAAGCGGTTTGCTTTTTTCTCTACTTTTCTTTGCATATCCCCAACAAGGTCGGGATATAAGGAGTTAGGGCTTGAACTGGTCGAACCTTTGCAAGACTAGCCTCACAAATCCCAACGACCTCCCATGGTGGATGAAAAGAAAGATGAGGTGGCAGGAGATCCTATCAAAATCTTGCTCGAAGAAGCCCTTGAGCAACAAAGGAATGCAATGATGGACAACTTTCCCCAGATCCTTCAGTGGTTACCCAGGGGCGATGCATCGACTTCCAACAGCTACTCTGGAAATGCTACATCATTTAAGGTACAAGTTAATTTTGAAATCCCCATATTTGAGGGTCAAATAGATGCAGATGTCGTCGATAAATGGTTAAATCTACTAGAGGGTTATTTTTTTGTTCATGATTTTTCCAATCAAGAAAAGATTATTTTCGCTCTTCTTAAAGCAGGCCCCCACATCAAGGATTGGTGGGAAACCTACTGCGAGCAGAAGGATGAAAGTACATGCTCACTATTTTCAGCCGCACCCACTTGGAATTCCTTCTAGGATGCCATCAAGGAGCAGTACCACCCTATCGGAAGCTATGAGGATCAATACATAAAGTGGACCACAATGCGGCAAGGAAGGGACCAAGATGTGCCGGAGTTTACCAATATTTTCCATACCCTTCGTACAAAGTTGGGTATCAAGGATACGGAGCAGCATTTGGTACTCAAATACTGCGGCTACCTACACAAGCACATCCAGGAAGAAATAGAATTCTTGAACATTTGCTCGCTCAGCACGACATACCGATATGCCGTCAAGGTCGAGCAAAAGTTTAAATAGAAGAAGCGAGACTTTGGATCTGTGAATCCGAAGCAAGGGAAAGGTGCCCCAAACTGCAGAACAAAGGAAAAAGCCAAGGCGGGGTGGCCCAAGACAACCCACCAAAGCTGCAATCAAAGAACATTACCGCAAAGCACAAAAAGGACATGGGAAAGTGGTATGACTACCATAAGAGCTCCACTCACAACACAAGTGAGTGTTGGGCCAAGCAGTCACTGGTGGCTGAGCTAAAGGTTTCAGAATCAAATGCATGTTCCGACTCTGAGTCAGAACCTGACAAGGGGAATGACAAAGGGAAGTAGATTATTGATGCAGAGCCCAAAGCCACTGTTCCCATCACGAAGATCCAGAAGGAGGAACCCGAAGATACAGAGGAGGAGGAGCGTCTCTTCCACTCCCAGATGTGGGTAAAGGGCTCCCCGCTACAGTTCATTGTCGACAGCGGGAGCCAAAAGAACCTCATTTCGGCAGAGGTCGTGAAGTGGTTGGGCTTATCAACCACAGCACATCCACAACTGTACACCATCGGGTGGCTTCACCAAGGACAAGATCTTCACGTGAGCTAGCAGTGTTGCCTTCCATACAACATCAAGCCATTCATGGATGAGGTATTGTGTGAAATTGCTCCCCTTGAATTTTGTGATGTATTATTAAGACAACCATACTTGTGGAAGCAACATGTTGTGTATGAATCTAGGCCCCGTGATGTTATTGTTACTTTGGGAAATAAGTTGTACAAGATACCAAAGGTAGCACCGCCTACCGCCATCTCTTTGGTTACTACAAAACAATGCAGTAAGCTCATTTCCAAAATAGGGAAATTTGTTTTCTTGATGATACGCCCTCATGGAAAGAAGAAGATGGTGGCCAGGACCTCCAGACAGGACCCCTCTGCACGAGAACTATAGATGGAAAAGGTCATGGAGGAGTATGAGGACATCTTCACCTCCCCCGCGGGGGTTCCTCTGCACTGTTAGGTCAAGCACTCCATCGATCTAACCCTAAGTGCGTCGTTGCCCAATGGACTAATCTATCAGTGCTCTGTCTTGGAGAACGATGAAATCAAGAGGTAGATTCAGGAGCTGTTGCAAAAAGGTCACATCTGTCCTAGTTCATCGCCCTGTGAGAGCTCGATCATGTTGGTAGAGAAGAAGGATGGGACTGAGAGACTCTGTATTGACTATCGGGCGCTGAAAAAGATCATTGTCCGTAATAGGTACCCAATGCCACGGATTGATGACTTTCTGCACCAACTGAAGAGGGCAAAATATTTCAGCAAGATCAATTTGAAGTCAGGATATCACTAAGTACCAATCAAATCCTTCGATGTGTGGAAGACTACCTTCAAAGCTAAGGAAGGCCTTTTCGAATGGTTGGTTATGCCTTTACGATTGATGAATGCTCCTGCAACCTTCATGAGGATAATGGATGACATCTTGCAGCCATTCACCAACTCATTTGTAGTGGTATACTTGTATGACATCCTGATCTTCAGCCAGAGTTGGGAAGAGCACCTCCACCACATCCAACAGGTTATCCAAACACTGCAGCAACACAAGTTATGTGCTAATTTGGAGAAATGCACTTTTGGCTTGACCCAGGTTCAGTATCTGGGATACATTATTGATGAACAGGGGGTGCATGTGGATCCAGCCAAGATCCAAGTCATTCGAGATTGGCCATCTCCAACCACTCTGATAGAGCTTCGCAGCTTTCTAGGGCTTTCCAACTTCTGTTGCAAGTTCGTGTTGGGATTTTCTCGTATCACTTGGGCCTTGAGTCAATTCACTAAGGGAGGAGCGAAAGCAAAATTCTTTTGGTCTAAATCTCAACAGAAGGCATTCACAGAGTTGAAATATTGCCTTTGCACCAAACTTGCAACAACTATTTGAGGTCGAGACAGATGCCTCTCACTATGCTATTGGGGCAACCCTTACTCAACACAGGCATCCAGTGGAATATCACAGTGAGACACTTTCAGACACAGTCCAGAAGTATCCCACTTATGAAATAGAGATGTATTCCATTGTGCAAACCTACTGACAATGGAAGCATTACATTTTGGGGAAGGAAATGGTCATCCACACAGACCACCGACTCCTGCAGTTCATACAGACCCAAGGGAAATTGCAGAATGATCGCCATCAGAAGTGGTCCACATACCTACAACAGTTCCATTTGAATATCAAGTATAAGAAGGACAACACCAATAATGTTATAGATTGCCTCAGTCGACCATCGATCATGGCATTAACCACCATGCTCAACTCTTATGGGCACAAGACTTCTGATTGGCCACTTCTCTACAAAAGAAACCCAGAATTCGGCCATACATACCAAACACTCTTGGAGGGTCAACATATTCTTGATTTTCACCTCCAAGCCACCTGGGTCACCTTTATGTTCCTTCAAGCGAGCATGCCAAGATGTTTTGGGAAGCACACTACAGTCGGGTTGCTTGGCATTTTGGGGTCGAGAAAATGGTGGTAGTATTGCAAAAGTATTTCTATTGGCCGAATCTTCGATAGGATGTCGCGAAGTACATCAGATCATGCACTGCCTGTGCCATTGACAAACCGAGCATCAAGAATAAAGGCCTCTATACCCCGCTTCCTACCCCTAGTCAACCTTGGGAATCCGTCTCCATGGATTACATGTCAAGCCTTCCTTCCACTAAGCATGGAAATGATTGTGTTTTTGTGGTTGTCGACAGGTTCTCGAAGATGGCCATTATGGTGGCCTACAAGAATAATATCACAGCAGAAGCCATTGATAAAATCTTCTTTGAATGAGTGTGGGTACACTTTGGGATCCCAGAGTCTATCATCTCAGATCGTGACAGCAGGTTCCTCAGTACATTTTGGTCCAGTCTCTATTCGATGTTGGACACCAAACTCACTAAGTCCACAGCCTTCCATCCTCAAACTGATGGCCGGATAGATGTTGTCAATAGGATGATCGTACAAATTTTATGCATGTACAACTCAAAGCATCCATGCACATGGGACGAGAGCCTCCCCTATGTTTAGCATACCTACAACTGGGCTCTTCATAGCTTGACTAGCCACAACCCTTTTTAGGTGGGCTTGGGATTCTAGCCACTATGTCCCATTGATGTGGCCATGCCATTTTTAGCTACTCACACAGGTTCGGCTCATGTACAGTCCGAAACAGATAAGGAAAACAGCTTCATTAAGCACATCCAACATATTTTCTAGCAAGTCGATGACATTCCGAAGAAATCAAATGCCAAGTACAAGCAGCGACATGATCAACATCGGGTGCCACACAAGTTTCAGGTGGGCAACAAAGTCTGGTTTCATTTGTGAAAGGAATGCCTTACCGGAGCCTATCGAAAACTCAGACCACTCAAATATGGTCCTTACACCATTACCAAGGTTGTGGGAGACAATGAATTTCAGCTCAGCACTCCCCCATTCCTTGACCTGCACCCAGTGTTCAATGTGGACCACCTTCGGCCATACTTTCCCCCATTATTAGACACATCCGACATTGCAAAACATGTTGAGAATGAAACAAGATGATGGAGCTTAGTGGAAAGGAGTTGCCTTCACTAAGTGGGCCCGCAGGGAAATTATGGCACAAAGTCTATTTTTAGACATATGGATCATGTCTATGAGTTGCAGGATGATGTTTATGGATGATTGATCAAGTTGGAAAAAATAGATGGACTTCTATTTTTAGACAACAGCGATAACACTGTCAAATCTAAATATAGAGTAGTCAAATATTATTAGCTCATAATAATATTTAGACTATAAACTTTATCTTATTCTCTTGGAGCACCTCAGTTGGAGCTATAGATGTGGCACATGCAGCTGACAGAAGGAATCACATGGTTACCTATGGGTTGACTGAGCTATTGCATGCAGGACTTCAGTTAGAACTCAACTGGTTGAGTTTAGTGGAGCTGGAGGTGGAGTTGATGGAGTTGTGTTCAGTTTGACTTGGTTGAACTGGTTGTATTTAGTCTAACTGGAAAATAGACTAAGTGATGAGTTGTTTGAATTAGTTATTAATTAATTCACTAATTATTAACTCATAATGCAATTGAATAATACATCAGTTAACTCAGTGCATGTACAGTTCAGTGGAGACAGGTGTTAGAGATTGAGATTGCTATCAATTGTGACTATAGTTGTGCATGAGATCTTACACAATCAGTGGGATTGAGTTATGCCAATGAGAATTGTAGCCAAGAACAAATGATTATAGCCTGTGCTCATGTGATTTCCAGTGTGAGTGATTTTCCAAGGTAAAAAGAACTTGGAACGAGTTTGGTTATCATTATTGTTCTTGCAGGATTGTGCAGTGGAGGTAGGCAAGAAACGGAGGAGATTTGGAGATCAAATCTGAGCTGTATTGTGTGTGACAGGTGGAGATAGTGCTGAGTACTTGTGAGGAGTATTGTACTATGTTTTTTACATGTTCTCAATCATATAATATATAGATAGTTTGGGATTTTAGTGAGATGCTTTCCCCGGGATACATACCATGTTGATACATGTGTTTGATGCTTCTATGTGCGCATGTGTATGTTTCTGAATACTGCTAAATTGATGATCGACATAGATGAGATTATGTATTATGCATGTATTCCGCAATAGTGTATAATCAGGATAATCTCGGTTGAATAAGTGTCATATTATTCATAAATTTCTACATGGTATCAAAGCAGTTGATCATCAGATCTACTATTCAGGAAGTGTTTACATCTTATTTCTTCAGGCAGAGTCTGTAATTGGATCAGGTAGCCTCTGGATTCATCCTTCCTTTGGAAGGTGAGGTATCTGGTGAATGCCCATACAATCAATCTCTATACGAGAATTATTTTGTTCTCACGAATTTTAGATCGGAAGCAGTTGAGTTTTGAGCTGGTGGAATTCGAATTTGCAGCAGTGTTTTCTTGGTGTCAAAGTTGAAATGTCTTTCAACGGGTTGCGATTGGAGTATGCCCTTGAGGGCAGCTCGAACTATATTGCATGGAAGGACAGGATGGAGGTGGTGTTAGATGATAATGGGTTGAAGGAGTTCATAGATGCGGATGTCCCAAAACCTACTGATGCTGCTCAAGTTGGGGATTGGAAAAAGAAGACAGCAAAGTGTCGAAGGATTATGTTGGAGGGCGTGAGGGATCACATTGTGTCCAGCCTCCATGGAAAGGCTTCTCCATTCTTGATGTGGAAAGCGTTGACAAATCTATACCAAATCAAGAGCGACCAGAGGAAGTTGGCACTCAAGGATAAACTCAGAAACATCAAATGCGAGAAGGGCGACAGTATGCCCAAGTATCTCACGAAGTTCACCCAATGCAGGGATGAGATGGAAAGTGTGGGGGTGACTGTCGATGATGAGGACTTGGTGAGCTTGGCTCTACTTGGTCTTTCAAAGAGTTGGCATTCCTATCAGGACTCTGTCAATGGTCGGGAGAACTTGCCAGGATGGGAGTGAATTTGGTCGGATCTTGTGCAAAAGGAGATCAGGTGGAATACCAAGGACGGATCTTCATCAAAGGCAGCTGATGAAGAAAATTGCGCTTTGGCTACCAAAGCAAAGAAGGAGAAGAAAAAAAAAGCTTCTCATTCCAGTGCAAAAGGTAAGAAGCAGGACATGTCCAAGGTGAAGTGTTTTCACTGTCACCAGCACAGACATTATGCCACAAATTGTCCACAGAAGAAGAAGAACAAGCAAGCTGCTAGATCTGCAGCAGGAGAGGCTCTAGCCTCGCAGTTTGAGCTTGATTTTTCATTGATCGCATGCTTGGTTTCAAGTGTGATGGGATCGGTATGGTTCTTGGACAGTGGTGCGCCTTTTCACATGACAGGAGATCGAGATTTGTTTTCAGATCTAGATGAGAAAGATCTTGGAGTGCACATCGAGATGGGCGATGATGGTAGATACAGTGCGACCAGTATCGGTACCATTTCCATTGAGAGGGAGTCCGGTAAACCCTTTGTATTGAAGGAAGTCATGCATGTTCCAGGATTGAAGAAGTATCTTATCTCTGTGGCGATTTTAGACGACAAGGGATATGATGTTGTTTTCAACAAGGGAAAGGCTTTCCTGTGCAGCAAGACAACTGGAGAAACCCAGAAGATAAGGGTTCGAGTGAGGAACCTTTATCAGTTTCATGTAGATGGATGCGCAGCAATGACATGCAAGGCAGAAGGATTGGTGAGCCGAGATGATGGCAAGCTGTGGCACAGGAGACTGGGTCACCTTCACCATGGAGCCTTGAAGATACTGCAGCAGATCACTACTGGGCTTCCTAAAGGCACTCTTGCGCAGTCAGATCTGCGCAAGGGTTGTACTTTGGGAAGTTTGTGAAAGCCACCTTTCACGAGAAGGATAGTCATGCCACGACGATCCTTGAGAGAATTCACACAGACGTGTGTGGACCTTTCTCAGTAGCTTCAACAATAAAACACAAGTATTATGTGATTTTTGTTGATGATTTCTCTCGTAAGCGTTGGAACTTCTTCATGCAGAAGAAGAGCGAGACATACTCAAAGTTCTGTGAGTTCAAAGCACTGGTCGAGAAGGAGTCGGGGAAGAAGGTGAAGGCTCTCAAGAGCGATAATGGTGGTGAATACATCTCTGGTGAGTTCAAGGAATTCTGCAGTGTAGAAGGGATTCGAAGAGAGCTCATAGCTCCCCATAACCCACAGTAGAACGGGGTTGCTGAGCGGAAGAACAGAACGACCGTGGGTGCTACACGGGCGATGTTGCATGATCAGGGCCTACCCCTTCACTTGTGGGCGGAAGCATGCAATACAGCAGTTTATGTGCAGAACCATTGTCCTCACAGGATACTTGGCATGAGTACACCCGAGGAGGCTTATTCTAGTAAGAGGCCTGATATTTATCATTTGAGGATTTTTGGTGCTAATGTTTACATGCATGTGATGAAGGATGCCAGGAAGAAGTTGGAGCCGATTGCAGAGGTTGGGATATTTGTGGGGTACACTGATACGCCCCACAACTATCGTGTGTATATGCCAGACAGTGGCAAAACTGTTGTGTGACAGGATATAAAATTTCAGGAGGAGAAAGCCATGAAGTGTTCGCTTGAGAGGGAGCCACACTTGCATGCAGATGAGGAGCTATTAGTTCCTAAGGATGAGCTTCAGGACATGGATCAGCCACGGGACGAAGTTCATGGAGTGGTAGAGACCACTCATGCAGCACCAACCATTAGAGGGCGAAAGCGCTTGACAGAAGCTGAGCGACTGGCTCAAGATGCAGAGAAAGTTGTAGGACCACCTATAGCCCAACGTAGGCAGAGACAGTCACCTGATCGGTACACTGGATACGTGGCTCTTATGAGCAAATGTTTCATGAATGAGCCATCCTCTTTCGAGGAATCTGTGGAGGATCCCGCATGGGTAGATGCCATGGTGGAAGAGTATGATTCGATCGTTAGAAACAGTGCATGGGAGATTGTCCCAAGACTGGAAGGGAAATCAATGGTGGGCTCGAGATGGATCTACAAAGTTAAGCAGGCAGCTGACGGGAGTGTGGAGAAGTACAAGGCAAGATTCTTTGCTCGAGGCTTTTCACAAATAGAGGGGATCGATTATGAGGAGACCTTTGCACCTGTCGCAAGGTATTCTTCCATATGGATGATTCTTGCTCTCTCAGCGCAGATGGGATGGCACATTCATCAGATGGATGTGAAGATTGCATTCCTCAATGGAGTCATTGAGGAGTAGGTGTACATTGAGCAGCCCGAAGGTTTTGAGATCTTCAGCAGCGAGTCACATGTGTGCAGGCTCAAGAGAGCGTTGTATGGGTTGAAACAAGCACCACGTGCTTGGTACACACGGATAGACAGCTATTTCACCGGACTTGGATTCTCCAAGAGTGAGGTAGATCCTAACCTATACCAGATTGTGGTGGAGGGTAAGTTGCTTATCATTGTACTGTATGTAGATGATTTGATTCTAAGGGGAGATGAGATGTTGATACTTTCATGCAAGGAGGATCTTGATCGGGAGTTTGAGATGAAGGACTTGGGCCTCCTTCATTATTTCCTAGGATTGGAAATTTGGCAGTGCAGTGATGGACTGTTTGTTTCTCAGGGTAAGTATGCTCAGGAGATACTAGAAAAGTTCAACATGCATGGCTGCAAGCCTGTTGATACTCCTCTTCCTGGATGTTGGAGGAAGGAGGATGCTACTTTGGCAGAGGTAGTGGATGCCACTATTTATTGATAGTTGGTGGGGTCGCTTATGTATCTGGTCAATACACGACCCGATATATGCTATGCTGTTAACCAACTTTCACAAGCTATGGTTAAGCCTACCAAACTCTTTTGGAAGGCGGGAAAGAATGTATTGCGTTATATCAGAGGCACATCGGGATATGGATTGTGGTATAGACAGGAGGATGAGGTGAAGCTATGTGGCTTCAGGGATGCATATTGGGCAAGGATCCCAATGTACAGAAAGAGCACATCTGGAGGGATCTTCAGTATCAGATCGATAGTAGTTTCTTGGTACAGCAAGAAGCAAAGATCCGTGGCACTCAGTTCTGCGGAGGCCGAGTATATGGCAGCAAGTTTGGCTGCATGCGAGGCTATATGGATGAGGAAGATCTTGGTCAGGTTATTTGGGTCTCATTTGGATCCTACTGTGATTTACTGTGATAACCAGAGTTGTATTAAACTCTCGGATAATCCTGTATTTCATGATAGATCCAAACACATTGACATCAGGTACCATCATATCATAGATTGTGTGCAGCAGAGAATCATGTTACTTTCATATATTCCCACGGAGGATCAGGATGCTGATATCTTGACGAAGGCGCTCACCAGGAGCAAATTCGAGTACCACCGAGACAGGATAGGGGTTGCTGATAATCCATATCTTGTTGAGAGGGAGTGTTGAGAATGCAACAAGATGATGGAGCTTATTGGAAAGAATTCGCCTTCACTAAGTGGGCCCGCAAGCTATTTTTGGCGCAAGCCTATTTTTAGACTATGTCTATTTTTAGACATATGGGCAGAGTCTATTTTTAGACTACCATGCTAAAAATAGAATAGTCGAATATTATTAGCTCTTAATAATATTTTTTTTAAACATTATCTTATTCTCTTGGAGCACTTCAGTTCGAGCTATGGATGTGGCACATGTAGCTGCCAGAAGGAAATGCGTGGTTCATATGGGTTAACTTGAGCTATTGCATGGACGACTTCAATTAGGACTTCAGTTATTGAGTTCTGTGGAGTTGGATCAAGAGTTGATGTAGTTGTGTTCAGTTTGACTTAGTTGAACTAATTGTAGTTAGTCTAACTGGAAAATAGTATAATGTTGAGTAGTGTGAATTAGTTATTAATTCATTCACTTATTATTAACTCATAAAGCAACTGAAGAATACATCAGTTAACTCAGTGCATGGACAGTTCAGTGGAGAGAAGTGTTAGAAGTGAGTGAAAGGGAAAGACAACTATCAGTTGTGACTATAGTTGTGCATGTGATTTGCAAAATCAGTGGGATTGAGTTGCCAATGAGGACTGCGTAGTGTTACACAAGGGAAACATGTGAATGGTTTAGCTATTCTCATCCATTCTCTATGCAGGATTGCGCAGTGGAGGCAGGCAAGCAACAAGGGTGATTTGAGCCAATGATTGGTTCAGATTTGTGTTGTATTATGTGTAACAAGTGGAGCTAGTATTGTACTGTGTACTGTTACATGATCTCAATCAATATAATATACAAATAGTTTGGGGTTTTTAGCAAGACGCTTTCCCCGTGAAATACTGTGTTGATATGTGTGATTGATGCTTCTATATTCGCATGCAATTGTTTCTGCTTTCACAAAATTGATGATCAATGGTAGATGAGATTATGTATTATGCATGCATTCTGCAATAGTGTATAATCAGGATAATCTTGGTTGAATAAGTGTCATATTATTCATAAAATTTCTACAACAATTGCCTTGCAGTTTGATGAAATGGTCTCATCCTTACTGATGGAGGAGATGAGACAGAAAAATATGGAGAGCCAGAATGGTGATGCCTTGTCTGTACGAGGACGGTCCCAGAACATAAACAAAAATAAGTCATCGAGTGGGAGATTTAAATCTATAGGGAGATCTAAATCTCTAGGAAAACTTGTAAAGGTTGTAAAGGTGTGTTGTAAATGCGAAAAGGAAGGGCACTACAAAAGGTATTGTAAATCTAAATCTCCTAAAAAGGGAAACGGATCTAATGATGCTCCTTCTACAAAGGCAAAAACCACCTCAGATGAAGGTGGGGATGTGTACATGGCTTCTTCAAGTACACATGTAGATCATGAGGCATGGTTGATTGACTCAGGTGCATCCTTTTACTTCACTCCCCATATAGAGTGGTTCTACAAGTATGATAAATATGATGGTGGTGATGTCTTCTGAGGGGATGATAGGAAGGCTAAAATCGTTGGTCGTGGAAAATTTAAGTTGAATTTGCAAGATGGAAGGATTATAACACTTCCGAGTTGCAGAAAGAATGAACAAGGCGTTGATGGAAAGGGCAAGAAGCATGCTCAATGGTGTTGGGTTAGGACATGAATTATGGGTAGAGGCAGTGGAGACTACATGTTACCTAGTAAACATATCACATTCATCAGTGTTGGAAGATAAGATTCCACAAGAGGTATGGATTGGTAAGAAACCCTCTCTTTCACATCTGAGGGTATTTGGATATGATGCATATGTACATGTTCCAAAGGAGAAAAGAACAAAGCTGGATAGTAAATATGAAAAGTGCATCTTTATTGGGTATAAGGATGGTTTAAAAGGTTGTAAACTTTGGAACCTGGTAACAAGGAAGGTTGTGTATAGCCGAGATATGGTTTTTAGAGAGGTGAAATATTTTATTAAACATGAGTTCCTATCAAAGGAACATGAGAAGATAGAGTTTGAGCTAAAGGAGGAAGAATCAGACTCTACAATAGAAGAGGATTCAAAAGTACATCATAAACGACATAAATGACAGTTTGGGCCATTATTAAATACTGCAATGTCATGGATGAAAGATTTCTTTTCAAAGCATGGAGAGTGTATACCAGATACATAGATAATACATATTCCAAATAATTTCTCAAGACGAGAAATCTACAACTTAATAAATAATATGCATAAGGTGTTGAGGGACATGGTCGATTGATTACATATCAATATTTTGTGAAGGTATGGAAGAAATAATTCAACATTGTTTGTATTCCTAAGAAGACAAGGATGGGGATTTGCATACATCTGCTTCTCTTAAAGCAAAAAGGGATAAATGTGAAGGGTCAGAAATAGGTAAGCATTCATAACTTTAACTTTTAAATTTGTATAGTCATTAGATGTGAAAACATATTTCTTAATAACTTTCTTTTATGTTGTGTAGATTCCATTGTCAAAGAACTTTAGGAGCATCATGAACAACAAACAAGTGAAAGGAAAAAGTTGTACAAGCATCGAAAAAAGTGTCATGATAATTTGAGTAAATATTTGGGTTTGATAATTGATGGTATGGACCATAAGAAAACACTTTTACCACATTTTGTTCGCACACCCAAAAATTTATAGGAGGAAAATTTTATTCAGTATCACTTGGTCGGTTATATGGTCTTCAATGGGAAAATGTTGCCAAGGGTGTACTTCACAGATCCAAATATTCATAATGATGCAAATCTGACAATAACCATCATTGATGATGTGCTTTCTCATTGGTCTAGTAATCTTCCTGAAGTTTTGTACCTACAATTGGACAGCACATGTCGTGAAAACAAAAATCAGATTGTTTTTGTATATCTAAACATGCTTGTTGAATTGAGATTTTTTTAGAAGGTAAAGGTTGGTTTCCTTCTTGTTGGACACACTCATGACCATATTGATCAAATGTTCATTCATTTTCAGTCACATTGAGGAGGAAGGAAGTTGGGAGCTTGCCATCATTAATTGAATGTATTAAGAAACCATACATGCCAAAGCCTACTTTTGATGTGTTGGAAGAAACTATTGACATGCGAAGGTTTATTCTGGGATCGCATGGTGAGGAGAAATGCTTTGAACAACTTAATGAAATTAGCTTCCAACATCAATTTCGTATCAAAACAATTGATGGGAAAACACTAATATGGGGCAAGAAGTATTCAACTATTGTAGAATGGACACCGTCACTAGGTTTGGAATTTTTGAAGTTCATTCTAGATCATCTAATATTTGCATCAAATTTATTGTTATTACAATCAGTTGCTAAAGTTCATAACGCACACATATAGAATAGAGATATTGATGCAGGACCAACCCTGCACATATCCAGGATTCCCAACAATCATGCACCTAAAACATCCACTTCCAAAGTTTGAACAATTTGACTTCGATACCTGTTAATTTCAACAATTCATGCGGAAACTCTTCAGCTTACCCATACACCGACAATCTCACAACTCACTTTTATATAAAAGTTAATAAAACCAATGCGCCCATGATTTCAACTTGACATTATTTCAAACAAATCCTCCACTTTTATCAGGCCAGCCAAAAATTGCAACCAGATTTGGAAAATAATTGAGTTTGCTACACTGAATAGCATAGAAGTTCGATTTAGTGCATGCACAGGGCAAACCCTTCATTTGTATATCGGACCAGCCAAGTGTTGCAGCGTGCAGCATCCCAAAACAGAGAAACGAATACAGTTCCAATCGCTTAATGCAAACCCTTAAAACTATCGATTACCGATACTGCTATAAAACCATAAACCATCGATCAAGCACAACGCCTTCATAGAAACACAAAACTATCTATCACCAATAACATCTGTCTGCAATATCTATTGTGTCTTTGCATCCTACGAACAAAATCAAACACGCATTTACCTGTTACAATTATACCTCAAGCATTTCAATGTACCTGCTAGCGCTCCAGATCTGAGGTACACCGATGCATAGATTAGAGCCTAACTATCAAGATCTCGGGACTCGAACCCATAACATCACCTGTCAAGGCTTTATAACTCTGGTCCTTCATCTAAGAAATCATGGAAATATCTCGCCACAAGTCACCAGAACAACTGCAACTTCTTTCTCTCAATAACCACCCCGGGATTCAACCACTGGATCTTTGCATGCCTGCCTTTGACTTTGGTTAATTTTCGTTCTGCATATTCCCATTCCAACGTAAATACACTACTGGCGCTTGTCATAAGGTCTACATGTCGATCCTTAACAATCTCATAACAGTTTTATTTATACAGATGTCAAACACCCAGAATCTATTGATGTCGAATCAATTTGCAAACTCTTCAAATGTCGATTCCTCACTAGACCTGATGTGATAAATCTTTGAGATCGCCATTCACTGGAGTGATATGTCACGTGATTATCGCAGAATTAACATTGCCGAAATCTTCTAATACCCAAACTGTCAACCATTATTCAGCGCCGATGCGATATTTCTCTACAGATCCGATCCGATTCAATCGGAAATCGGCTAATTCAAAGTCACCTCCCCATAATCTTCGTGATATATTTTTGATTCGATATCATGTCAACCCAATCCATAAAATTCCGCTTCTGGATCTATAGTTATATGGCACAATTTGATTTACCTTCCCTCTCTTAATGCAATCAGTCGGCGGACTTAACAATTTCCCAACCCAATTATAATAACGCTGAATGCTATTCTAAATAGTTTTAATCGATACAAATTCGATTATTCTTGTAACACTTACCTCTTGTAAGTGTGATAAATTCCTTTCTCAGACTGAAATCGCCCCACCATTTGTGGTTCTGGATGTAGTTCCTTATACCATAATGCCACTCCTCATCGTCTTTTATTAATCGTATGCCAATTTCCGCTGGGATTCAATTTAAGCACTCCATCATACATTTCTCACCTACTTCCACACATTGCGAACACATTTCTACAACATTGCATACACTTTATACAATCTGCAATTACAACCGACCTGATGACAAATAGCACTGCACACTCTATTTTCTATCAGTTTTAACATCACAAAGCATAATTGATATGTTCAAACCACAATTATATTCAAAGAATGAAACAAAGTCTCGCCCTTTCTTCCGCTCTGAAGTTCGTTGAAGTATTTCATGCCATTACGCTGTGTTATGACTTTCCTCAATTACAAACTTCAACAACAACAGGCTGCATTGAACGCAGAATTCTTAAAGGTTAATTAAAACTACGGATTGAACACACTTCAACGGTTTTTACACACAGGAAGGCAATACATCCATTCTCATAAATTCATCGTCTATGGAAACTCAAGACAGTAATAATGTATTCATAACAGAGTAAAAGACAGAGTTTCACTTATAACAATCCTACAAATAATGAAATCTGTATTTATTTTTTAATAATCTACACATTCCTCTAATATGAGCTTTCGCTCCACCTCTTCACCCCCACTAACACTGTCGCTCTGCTCTTTTTTAAAACAATGGAGATTGCACATATCTAAGTTAACCATCTCCTCCACATTTGGAGGAATAAATTCTACTTTTAGAATTCACATTCTATCCTAATTTAAACAACTTGACTACTTGGCTTGATCTCCACGCAGAGAGGATCATTTGCCATTTATTTCTAATTTTTGTTCAGAATTAAGCCACTCTATTTAATTGAAATTAATACAAGATTAACAACCAAATCTTCCTTCAACTTGTATTAGCCACAACATGTGACCATTCCATCACATTGCTGGCTAGGTCTAGATGCTCCTGCATCAGATATAAATAATTTTGATTGCCTAGAAGAAATTAAAAAATGTATTAGATATACATATGAGTACTTTGATATTGTTGATTCAGTTTAGTGGGAGCCTTTTTTCAATAATCAAAGTGATATCATTCCAAGAACAACAAATGAAGATATACCTTTGAAAAATCCGTTTATTTAGCCACAAAATGTGTCAAATGAACATGAGGAAAGAAACATTGTTAAATAACAATAATCTCAAGGTATTATAAATTATTCACATGCAGAGGAAAGAGAGATGTATATTGGTTCTAGAAGATCTCGTGCACAACATGAAGCCATGGAAGGCCTTTACAGGGGTTCAATATAGGATATTAAGGAGGGTTTCATGATCACAATGCTATCAGATGGAGATCCCAATGGCTAACCATTATGGGTTGCTAAGGTTATAAAGTTCATTACAGAAAATGAAGATGTTACAGGTGTTGAAGTGCATCGGTATGCCATAAATACACACCCATTCAATGGAGTGTATAAGCCAAAGATGGTAGTTGATAAAAAAATTGGCGGAAAGAGAAAAAGAAAGCGTACAAATATAAATTGTCGCTGCACATACCTCTTAAAATTGGAGGATGTTGACATACTTGTTTATTACTTCAATTTAATAAAGAGGAACTCTTTGCTTCAAGATGATAGAGATTTTGAAAAGGTTGTTACCAGAAGGAATATTATTGAGATGGGAGTCTGCTGAAACCAGTCATAGATCCAGAAGAATTTTGAAACCTGAAATGGTGGGCATGCATGTGGACTCAGATGGGGCACTAGTTGATGAAATAGAAGAATATGGAACATATTCATCTGCATCTAGTCATTCATCTGAAGATGTGAATTCTGATGGTGTGCAAGAAAATATGAGTGATTTTGAATAATTTTCTAAGAGAATTTATATAACTGATGTTTGCATCGTATCTTGAAATAAAAATTTTGATTTCCATATGGTGTTAAATCAAAAGTTATGAGTCCTTTTTATGTTTGTTGGATTATATGTTTTAATTATGATGATTTTTATTATCTAGAATATCTACAATGCAACAATAACTTAAAGATATAATGTATGTTTCATTCAATCTACAAATAATGATATTTTGATTAATTTAGTCATGTGATTTGTTCATAATGTCATGGTTTTTTAATTTTATGGTTGAAAATTTTCCCATTTTTTTGTATCTTTAATGTTATGGTTGAAAACAATTAGAATTTTAGCGATCTTTAGTGTCATGTTATTATATGTTTAACAACATGAATGAAAACTAATAGAATTTTAATGTGTTTCATATCCCATTATTTTATCTTTATCGTCATTACCAAAACATGTTGAAATTATACTTAAGAAATAAAAACGTTATTCTATCAAAAACATTAGTGTGTTTTTTTTGTCAAAAACAACTGTTTTTTCCACATAAAAATTCGGTTTTACTGCCATTTTTTGAAAATGTTGAAAATTGACCCTAAAAAAAAACCACCATTCCAGTATCAACACTTTTCACTTTCAAGGTGTTTTTTGGACAATGTTTGCAGAAAAACTTCGTTTTCACTGCCATTTTTAAAACATTGTCAAAATTGACCCTAAAAAAAAACCATTGTTACAGTATACACACTTTTCATTTTTAGCATTATTTTTCATGTTTTTTTGGCCAGAGTTCCCATTTTGAGTTTATAGTTCCCGTTTCAAAGTTTACAATGTTATTACATGATCAAGACAACAAAGAAAATGTGGTCTTGGAGAGAGTCCATTGTGATGTTTGTGTACCCTTCTCGATAGACTCCACTGCTAGACATAAGTACTATGTTATTTTTATTAATGATTTATCAAGAAAGTGTTGGATCTTCTTCATGTAGAAGAAGGACAAGACATTCTCAAAATTTGTAGAGTTTAAGGCACTGGTTGAGAAAGATACTGGAAAGAAGGTGAAGGCTCTTAGGAGTGCCAATGGAGATGAGTATGTTTCGAATGAATTCAAGGATTTTTGTGAGAAATAAACCACTTGCAGAGATCTCACAACACTCTACAACCCACAACATAATGGGGTAGCTGAGAAGAAGAACCAAAGCATTGTGGGACCTATGATAGCTATGCTACATGATCAAGGCGTGCCACTTCATTTGTGGACAAAGTGACGTAACATAACAATGTACTTGCAAAACTAGAGTCCTCATCAGATTCTTGGTATGATTATACTAGAGGAGGATTTCTCAAGGAGAAAGAAATATGTGTTCATTTCATAATTTTTGGCGCCTCTATTTACTGCCATGTGTCCAAATATTTGAGGAAAAAACTTGAGCCGACAAAAGAGTTGGGAGTTTTTGTGGGTTACATCAAAACTCCACATAATTATTGAGTGTACTTACCTTCCCTTAGAATGAAATTTATGTGAAGGGATGTAAAGTTTGATGAGGATGAAGCAATGAGATGCTCTCTTGAGAGGGAGTTTCAGATCCAACCAAAAGAGGAGCTTTCGGCTCCAAAGGAGGAACCTCAGGAAGTTGTGGAGAAACCACAAATGGAGGATCAGAGAGGAGGCAAAGTGGAGACATCCATTCAAGAAGAACCATTCAAAGAAGGTAGAAAAATAACTAGGGAAGTTGATAGATTGGTGAAGGATGTGGGGGAGAATGTGGGAGCTCCTTCAAATTTGTGTGGGAAAAGAAGGTCACCTAAGAGGTACATTGGCTACATGGATCTAATGACTAAGCTTGTAGAGACCGAGTCATCCTCTTTTGAGGAAGAAGTTGAGCAACCAGTTTGGGTTGATGCAATGGTGGAAGAATATAAATCCACCATGAAGAACAATGTTTGGGAAGTGGTCCCAAGATTGACAGATAAATCAGTTGTGGGTTTGAGATGGATCTGCAAGGTTAAGCATGAAACATATAGAAGCATAGAGAAGTATAAGGCCATATTTGTGGCCAAAGGATTCTCTCAAGTTGAGAGAATTAACTATGAGGAAACCTTTACTCTTGTAGCGAGATATTCATTCATTAGATTAATTCTTTAACTAGATGCGCGGGGAGGGGGTGGAAGATCCACCAGATGGATAAAAATACAACATTTCTCAATGGTGTTACTGAGGAGGAAGTGTACATAGAGAAACCATAAGGTATTAATACATTTGAACCAGAGTCTAATGTGTGCGGAATCAGAGGAGCATTGTACGGTCTTAAACAGGAACCCCGAGCTTGGTACACTTGGATAAAAAATTATCTCACTAGATTGGGCTTCACCAAAAGTGAAGTAGATGTGAATCTCTATCATATTTTGGTAGAAGGTAAATTCCTTATCATTGTTTTATATGTTGATGATTTAAAATTGAGAGATGATGAGAATTTTATCAACTTTTGCAAGGGAATTTTTTATGAAAGACATGGGTCTCATGCACTACTTTCTCATTAGCTATAAGTATGGCAAGGTGATGGGGAATTGTTTGTGTCTTAAGGAAAGTATGCCAATGAGATACTGTAGATATTTCACATGGAGATTTTTACACCCATGGAGGCACCTCTATTGACCAACTAGAGGAAGGAGAATGGCACTTCACGTGAAGAGATTGACACTAACATTTATCGAATGCTAGTGGGTTCACTGATGTGTCTTGTGAACACACGACAAGACATGTGCTATGCAGTCAACAAGATTTTCCAAGCTATGGTTAGGCCAACCAAACTATATTGAAAGGAAGCTAAGAATGTTTTAAGGTACCTAAGAGGCACTACCCTATATGGATTATGGAAAAAACGAATAGAGGGAGTGAAGCTATGTGGCTTCATAGACGCAAATTGGTTATGGAGTCCATCCATGTGAAAGAGTACATCAGGTGGAATTTTCAGTGTTGGTTCTACAACAATTTCCTAGCACAACAAGAAGCGGAGGTCTATGGCATGCAATTCAAAATATGTTGAATACATTGCTGCAAGTCAATCAACATGTGAGGTAATCTGGATGAGAAAGATACTTATGGGAATGTTTGGTTAGGAGAGGGATCTAACTGTGATCAATTGTGATAATAAGAATTCCATTAAGCTCTCTGAGAATATGATATTTCACGATCTATTTAAGCATATAGATATTTGGTATCTTAATTTATGGGATTGTGTGTAGAGGAGGATAATGTTGCCACATTACATTTCAACAAAAGAATAATATGCTGACATATTGACAAAGGATTTGTCAAGAGGGAAGTTAAAATTCCACAGTTGTAGGACAGGGGTTGTTAAAAATCCTTTTCTTGCTAAGAGGGAGTGTTGAAAAAATGTAGCAAGAAAGGCTCAATTTGACTTAGCCTTGGTCAAATTGAGTAAATACGAAATTTCCACATCAACAGACAACTTGGAGGAAATTAACTGAGGTGACATGGCTCTTGTCACTCAGTTAGCTTAGTAAATTCGAGTTGGAGTACTTGGAGTTCAGTTATGCATGTGTGATTTCTAATTTGTAGCAATCTAGTTTATTTATTTCGAGTTCTATTCAGTTAAACTACTTCTAATTGTTGATATAACTAGTTGGAGATCAGTTGTGTAGTGGGACAACTCTCTAACTCAATGATAATCCATTTAACTAATCAATAAACCAAAAATATCTGATTCGTGCAAGGAATTCGAATTTCTCAATTATGGTGGAGATTCCAAGGCAGTGTAACAATAGTTGTAGACTAGGCCTGAGTGTATAGGTGTTGCATGTAGTCATAGATCCAACCTTGGGAATTGTGCAATCAATTGGAGGAAATTTTCTAAAAAATATGGGCCTAATTCCTCAAGATTTACGCAAGGAAATAGGGGCTCAAGTAGAGGTAAAAATTGACTAAGTCTGGGTCAGAGCTTCTCATTTGAGCAAAGAGAGATTATTCACTTGTAGGTTGAGCTCAGAGTGAGCAAGAAATTGTAATACATTCTCTATTCATTTGGTTAATGCAAGTAGGTTTAAGGGGTTTTTACCAGTTGGTTTCCCCTAGATAGATATTTGTACTTGTGTATGTGATTTATGTGTGTTTGTGAATGTTTTTGTAAATTGTGAATTAATTTCCACAGAGCAGTAGAGTAAAATTGTGTCTCTTGATTTAGGTTAAATTTCTTAATCAGATGCAATTCTATCACCATATTTCTACATTTACTTAATTTGGCTTAGTTTAAAAGACCTTACTTCTAGTGTCTTTATCATTTTCATGCTTCTCCTTCACTAGGAGGTTGAATATATTTGGTATAATGTGAAGTGTGAATGCAATATTGTTATACTTTGAATGTAAGTTACTTAAGCAAGTTTTTGTAGTAGGAGTCTTCATCAATTTTAAGATGGACTTCAACTAGTTGTTTTGTTAATGCTTCTAAATTATTTATTCGACTAAACATTCTCTCCTCACTACTTATCTTAAATCCCAAGTATTGTTTCTTCAATATAAATTTAACATTTTGAGATTTTGGAAAACTCCAAATGATGCAAGTGTGGGTTAGACATCCCTAATTTAATGATTTATTTTTCTTTGTCATTTATTAAAGTAGACTCCTTCAATTTATCTTATTTTGAGGATTTATTCTTTAAGCCACTATTAACGCATAAGACATTTAAGTGCAATTGCAATTAAATCGTGAGTGTAATTTTTTTCTTTTCACTATTAACCTTTTTAAAGGGATTTTTTCCCTTCTCCATTTTGGCAAGTGAAAAAAATATAAAATACTTAAAATTTTGGAAAAAAATGTGACTTAATACTAGAGGATGTTTCTAGAATATAGCCCTTGTACATCACTCTATGTGCATATATGGTGTTCCTTTCTAACAAAGGAAACATAATTGTTGTTGCAACACATCCTTCTTCACACAACCTTAAGAGCTTGTAATCAATAAAACTCTATTATTCTTACAAACTACTTCTAGAATGTTTACAAAGGTTGCTTCCACTTGTAGTAAGTTAGCATTGATATTGAGCATTTCCAAGTTGAATCCAATATATGAAGAAGTTAATCATGTAACACATCACATAGAACATTGGCATCATATGTACAATAGTAAAACCTCTATAATGTAGAGGAAATACCTACCCTCAAAATTCTCTCTTCAATTCATGATTCTTTGTCTATATATAATTTATAGACACCTATTTATAGGAGTTGTAGGGAACAACCCCAATTAATGAGTTTATCAAGATTAGAAAAATATTTGAATTACTTGGTAGTGAACATCATACAATATCCACTAATTTAGAATATTGTATTGCCCATTATACAATGTACCTAGATTCACCTTATTGCCATGATAACTTCATAATGATTTGGAGATCACCACTTATTACTAACATCCCACCTTAAGGTTGATTTAGGGAAAAAGAAGTGATAAGGACACAATATGATATTTTGAATATATTTAAAATTGTGATTGGACATCGTTAATATGTATTCGATACACAAATACACTAATCACATACCACACATGACATGAAACATTGAATAATCAAATTTGATTTTGAACTCTGCAATATTCTTAATTGCTATCATGGGTCAAATAATATATTGTTGATGTAGAGAAAATATTGATAAAAAGAATTTTGATCTTGAAAAGGGGCCTAATAATGTCTACTCAAAGAGATATAAACTATTACGTCATAGATTAATTTTTTTCCCTTAGGATTTACTATTTTGGCTAGCGTTTTCTTCAATAAATCAAAAATTGTTTCACAATAGTAGTACATAATCATTAGTCCCTCTAACAATAGGTATCATTGAAAAAGAAAATATTAAATATCTCCACAATGATATAATTTTTAGCAACACAATGAGTTAGGGATAACTTCCCAAAGCATAGTAAACTAATTCCACCAAAAACCACCACTGTGATTTTGAGTATACTGTCAAAATATAATAGACAAATATTTTGACTATAACTAGCCCAATTCTTTGGCTGCTACACTAAATGTATAACTTCTCCCTATCTATTCGGTAGGATTTTCAATGTAGGAACACTCTTATCAAATGCCATAGGTTCTTTACCCATCTCCATGCTTTCATCCTTTGATCTTAGATCATCATTATTGTACAAATTATTGACAATCATAGTTTCATCAACATTGTGAAATATTACCAGATTATAATCCAACTTACATATACCCTTATCAATTGCAAAGGTAGTAGCAACAACTTTGCAATAATTTCATCAACTGGGAAAGTGGTATGGACTAGTTTAGTATTAGTCATTTCAAGAGAAGGAGGAGACGTCTCAACATCTAGTCCATCACTAATAGTATTACAAGTTGGGTCAGAGCTAGTGCCACCCTTTTGAACCTTAGTGCTATTGCAAGCTTCAATATTCTGCTCCCTGAGATTTGGTTGACTTCTTTCATCTTCATTGGTAATATAGTTACCCTCAACGCCACTACTGCTAAGTATGGTTTCACCTTTATGATTTTAATCCTCCTAAGATGTTGCATCCCCTATATTACACTCTTTAAATTTTTCAAGAGCCTTTTCCTCTTTCTCTTTCATTGTCTCTTCATCTTCTTTTAGTAGCTTCTTTGTGCATTTTGCCAATTTTTCCTTTATCCTTGCACGCTTGGTCTCATAATCCATGTCCCCTTTAGTATCCCTCACTTTGCATCATGGATGATTATTGTTATGCTCAAGTGAATGAATGGTATCCCTTACCTTAAGAGTTTTATATGGGGAATTAATTGACCCTATTAGTGATGATGTGATATGTTCTTGTGCCCTTAAAGATATTGTCCTTACTTGAACAAGTTTTTCATTAATAAGTAGACTAGATGTTTTATTTTCAACGAAGGGACAAATTTCCCCTCTATGAACAATAGAAATTAGAGCCATCGCTTTAAACTCACCAAATGGATCTATTATAGGTTGTAGTGTACTGACAATTTTGTGAGGGGGTTTCCTAAAGGTGCTCTGCCCAAAAACTGGCATTGATATGCTACCTAAACCATGAGATTTAAGAGATTGATCTCTTGCATCCATTTTTGGATGATATAACCAATACAATGTGTAAGGTGAAGTCTTTGAGTTTCCCATAGATTCTAAAGATTCATTTTTCATTATTTTTAGGAGGATACAACCATGACCAATATTTTGGGTGTGTCTTCACCCATGCATTAGCTTCTCTTACTAGGATATTGTGAAACTCTCAAGCTTCTGCCAAGACTCTGCATACTCATTCCAACCAAATTATTCCAATTGTTCCATCTTAAACAAAACCTCTAAAATAGAAAAAGACCCAACTTTAATACCACTGTGATGTCCTAGGGTAATTTTTTCCCTTAAGGTTTTCTATTATAGCTAGGGTTTCCTTCAATAAATTAGAAAGGATTTCACAACAATAGTACACACTCATTAATCCCTTGAACAATAAGTATCATTGAATAGAACAATAGTTATTGTATCCACAACAATATGCTTTTTAGCAACACATTGAGTGAGGTTGACTACCCAAAGCATAGAAAATTGATTCCATCAAAAGGTGCTAGTGTAATTATGAGTACATTGTTAAAATTCAATGGACAAATATTGTAACTGTAACTAGCTCAATTTTTGGATGCTACACTAAATGTCTAAATTTTTCTTATCTATTCGGTTACACCTACTTCGAGTTTTCACCTGGCATATTAATGCATTGAGCATCGTAGGGAATGCCACACATCAATAGATTCATCCCATGATGATGCAACCACAATTATGTTTAGATTTTTGTTGTGCCACCAATCAACGTGCCGTGATTACTTGCAGATTGCCTGCTATGCCACAATTTAATATTATTTAGATTTTCTCGCTTAATAATTTTGCCACCCACGCCTTTTAACTACATTGTGAAACATCACTTTATCTTGCAACAGATGTGGTTGTCCCAACTGATAAATTTTAGACTCGGTGTTGAGTTTCTAAGATCCATTACCCGAATGATCTTGATTTACACCACAAGCTCTTGCAAGGAGGTCGCTACCTAGATCAACCTCATAGATGCTACTGTTAAGGGCTTAATCCCCAAATGTTGTCATGTGAAATAAATTACAGGGTATAGGAGAGGAGTTTGTGCCTCAACAAAACACTTGCGGAAATCAAATTCTTCAGTTGTGGTGAGAAAATTGCAACTAGACAGGAGCTTGTAAAAAGACAAAAAATCACTCATGGTAGAATAGAGTAAAACATACTAGTTGTGGTAGAACTATATGTCAAAGTTTAAAGCCATGTTGCAACAAACCATATTTTAGATTAAGATATCAAAACACATGAAAATACATTTTCTTGATAAATGGAGGTTGCAGCTCCAAGTAAAACAAAATTCTTACTGCTATTTACACTTCACTAAGGGTTGTAGAGTAACTCTCTATAAAACTCCGTAAGAAACTGTTTCACATGCCCACCAATTTTTCCTCCATGATTTTCTCTCTTCACCTCTGATACTTACACACCCTTGACCCTTTCTCTATAATTCAAAAAGACTTTTATGTTCATATTTATCTAAACATACATTTTTGACTCATTAATTTATGTTAGAGCAAATCATTAAGACACAGGATGAGTGATTATACAAAATGAATGATTTTTTGAACTTGCAGAGGTTGCAGACTGCAAGTAATAGTTGTGGAGTGAATACATGCCCATACATATTTACCAAATCTGTATTAAATACCCTTTTAACTTTAATTACCTGATGTGTGTTGTAGAATGGAGAACTTGTACTCCTTCCCATAACTTCTATTCTTCAGCCTGCAAACAAATCCACAACCTGCAAAACTCCATTTGACAAGTATGGATGTTGTCAGTGTGTTTAATGCGGTCATTAGGATTAATTTTCCAATACTCCCCCTTAATCAAAAATGTCGCTACTGACAATTCCCAAATAGTTTTTGAGATAAACAAAATTTTTACTTAGCAATGGCTTTGTAAAAATATCAGCAAACTGTTCCTGTGACCTGCAGTGTTGCAACACAATTTCACCATTATTAATTAACTCTCTAATAAAAGTGTATTTAGCATCAATGTGATTGGTCCTATTGTGAAAAGCATAGTTCTTTGATAGTGCAATTGTGGAAGTGTTGTAGTAGAAAATAGTTGTTGTTACCTCTTGGTGGTGGCATAAATACTTCAACATCCTTCTCATTCAAATTGCCTGACACACAACTATTATTGCGGTGACATATTCAGTTTCTGTTGTTGACAATGAAACTATTGGTTGCTTCTTGGAGGCCCATGAAATGGCTCCAGAACCCAAATGAAAAACATATCCTAATGTGTTCTTTCTATCATCGACACTTCCTGCCCAGCCACTATCGCTGTAACCAACCAATCTATAATCATTTGTAGTAGTGTATAAAATACCATATTATTTTGTCCCATTGACATACCTTTAAATCCTTTTCATTTCTTTCCAATGCATCTCCTTGGGTGTCTCCATGAACCTCGACACCAAACTCACTACATATATTATATCTGACCTAGTGGTAGTTAAATACATCAAGCTACCCACCATACTTTTGTATAATGTTGGATTGGCATTGCTGTTGCAATCTTCTTTGCTCAACTTCAGTCCCATGACAGTTGGAGTTGGTGGGGGCTTGTTGTTCTGCATATTAAACCTCTCCAAAATTTCTACTACATACTTTTCTTGAGAAATAAAAATGGCATTTTCCATTTGCTTCACTTCTATGCCAAAAAAAATATCTTAACAACCCCAAGTCAGTGATTTCAAATTCACTTTTCATGAATTATTTAAAATCAACAATGAATAAATCACCACTGCCTGTATAAATCAAATAATCTACATATAAGACAATAGTAAGAAGCTTACCATCACTCTCTTTGATGTAGAGAGCTAGCTCACCGCCACATTTGTCGAAACCATTTTCCAACAACTAAGCATCTATTCTACTATACCATGCATGCGGTGCTTGCTTCAGCCCATTAAGAGATTTCCTTAGCCTATACACCTTGTTTTCTTAGCCTTCTACCTCATATAAAGGTGGTTTCACAACATATACTTCCTCTTTCAGCACTCCATTCAAGAACACATATTTTACATCCATTTGATATACTTTCCATCTATGTTGC
This sequence comes from Pinus taeda, assembly GCA_000404065.3. Classification (NCBI taxonomy): domain Eukaryota; kingdom Viridiplantae; phylum Streptophyta; class Pinopsida; order Pinales; family Pinaceae; genus Pinus; species Pinus taeda. The sequence continues at coordinate 46,803 of APFE031510491.1, forward strand.
ACTGCAATTGACACGACAATACACATTGTCTCCATTCTCGTGACTGGTGAAAATGTCTCTGCATAATCTCTTCCATGATGATGCTTTTATCCTTTGAAAACTAGCCTCGCTTTATGCCTTTCAATCTTCCCCTCAACATTTCTCTTGGTCTTATAGACCCACTTCACTCCAATGACTTCTTTTCCTTACGGAAGGTTCACTAACACCCAAGTGTCATTATTTTCTATTGCTTCTATTTCTCCCTCCATTGCCGCAACCCATTTTTCTTCCTTGATTGCATCCTCAAAATGGATTGGGTCATCTACATGACAAAACAATGCAAATAAAGAATTCAAACCAACACTACTATCAACTTCATCTTGCTCATAGATTTCATTTAAATTTCTTAATTTTGGTCTTCTTATGCTTGTGGAAGATGGGCTTGACATATCACTTGGTCTTGCACTTGAAGTACATGATGATGTGGGTCTTTGAGGCATGCTTGGAGAGGCACTTGCTTAACTTTGCGACATTATCCTATTATTTGTTGATGGTGTTGCTTGATGCCTTCTTTGTTGTGCTTCAATAGGAGTAGAGGGAGTCACTGTTGAGGAATCACTTGCTACAATCAATTCCTCTTTGTATTCATGTGGTATACATGCTTTTACATTGTTTGTCTTATCTAAAATTCCATCCCATGCTTCCTCTTCTATGAACTACACATCTCTGTTGAATATGACCTTCTTGGTTGATGGATCTAGAGCTTGTATGCCTTGGATTCATCACTATATCCAAATAATATGTATTTCTTTGCCTTGTTGTCCAACGCCTTCCTCAACTCATCTGGGAAATGTGCATATGCCACACATATAAACACTCTCATGTGAGTGACACCATGCTTTCTTCCACTCCATTCCTCTTCAGGAACTACATTCCTGACACATTTGGTTGGACGCCTATTCATGATATATGTTGCACAAGTGACAACCTCAATCTAGTAATCACTTGGAAAATGTTTTTCCTTCAACATACTCCTTCCCATTTCCATAATGGTCCTATTCTTCCTTTCCACGACACCATTTTTCTGAGGTGTATACCTTGTTGTAATTTTTTTTTGAATTCCATGCTTCCTGCAAAATCGAAGGAAGTCACTTGAGATGTATTCGCCACCTCTGTCAGTCCTCAAGACTTTGATGTAGTGTCAACATTGATTTTCAACAAGAGATTTATATCGATAAAAGCACTCGAACACTTCACTTTTCTATTTTAGGAAGTAAACCCATGTCTTCCTTCTATAATCATCTATGAAAGTAAAAAAATAATGGCTTCCACCAATTGATGGTGTCCGCATTAATCCACATAAATATGAATGGACAATCTCCAAAGATGCCTTTGCCCTTATTGACTTTTCTATTGAAAATGTCCCTCTATGTTGTTTTCCCAAGATACATCCTTCACATAGGTTGTCTGGTTTTTCTATGAGTGGCAACCCCTTCACCATGCCTTTCCTATACAACAAATTCAAACCTACAAAGTTGAGATGACCAAATCTCAAATGCCATAACCAATTTTCATCTTTAACATCTGCTTGAAAGTTTACTTTTGTAATAGTTGCTACATTTGTTTCATCCTCTTATGAATTCATTGACAATTGTGCTTGGGAACCTTCTTCCTTCAAATCTGATTTTATATTTAGGGGAAACATTCTATTGCTTGTCATCTAAACTTTTACAACTAGTTGTCTACTTGGAGGCTTATCCAAAATTGTGCACTCATCATTTTTGAAAAAGACATTGTAGCCCTTTTGCATGAGTTGTCCAATGCTTATGAGGTTATACTTCAACCCAAGGACAAAGTAAATATCTAAGATGTACTTATTCTCCCCCTTCTTTGTTAGAATGTTGACTCTACCTTTTCCAATGACAAATACTTTTCTATCAGTCCCTAATGTAACTTCAGATTTCACACTTTCATCTAAATTGGAAAACATTTCTATGTTCCCTGTCATGTGGTTGTTGCACCTTGAATCTAGAAATCATACATCACTTTGTTTTTCTTGTGGTGCATTACAAGCTAAAAAAATGTTGTCATGGTTTTGATTTTCCTTTGTGAAATTTACACTTGGTTTGTTACTTATGTCATATTGTTTCTTTCTACATTCATTTGCATAATGATCATACTTCTTACAGTAATGACATTGGACTTGCAATTTATCATACCTCTGACCTTGTACTTGATTTTGGCTTGGGCCTTGACTTGGATTTTTATTGTTTCCCCTTTCACTTGAGCTTGAAGGGATGCTTCTTCCACCTCTGTGTGGGCTTCTTACTCTTCCTCTAGCATTTGATCTTCCTCTGCCACTACCTTGACCACATGAAACTTGTTTCTTGAAGGCATGCTCCAATAAGGAGCTTGTTTCTCTATTCAATCTATGTTGATGAGAAATCAATGATGCATGAAGCTCATCCACTAAAAAATGTGAGAGATCCATTGTCTCTTCTATGGCCACAACAATGGTATCAAACCTTGCTGGCAAAATTCTCAACACTTTCTCAACTATTCTCCTTTCCTCAAGTGTCTCTCCATGAGACCTGATTTGAGTAATAAATCCAATTACATGTGTAAAAAATGAGTCTACATTCTCAAACTCTTTCATATAAATTGTCTCAAGGTATCTCCTTAGCATTCGTATCTTTATTGTCTTCAATTTTTCCATGCCTTGGTTGGCTGTCTGGAGGGTGTCCCATCCTTGCTTGGAATTTGCTGCTACTACAATCCTTGGGAAAATACTTTCATGAACTGCTTGAAAGATGTAGAAGAGGGATTTTGCATCCTTCTTCATGTTTTCCCTCAACAAATCCCTTTCTGGTTGTGTCAAGCCATTGTATGTTGTTGCATCTATTGGTTCTTGAAACCCATTCTCCACCAAATCCCAAACACCTTGAGAAGAAATAGGGCCTTCATTGTTATAGCCCAATAATCATAATTTTTCCCATTAATTAAGGTATCTGAGGGTTATTCAAGCTTGATTCTACCATTTCTAAGTGTATAAAAAAATCTTTCTCACTACTGGTAAATTGGTTCCAAAAATAAATCTACCTTCAAAACCATTTTTAACTCCTAGTAAAACTGCTTATTTTTACACTAACAGAGTTTAACTTGTCTCTGATACCATATGAAAGAAATTATAGGGTAGAGGAGAGGATTTTATGCCTCAAAAAAAAACTTGTGTAAATCAAATGCTTCAGTTGCGGTGAGAAAATCACAACTAGACAAGAGCTTGTAAAAACACAGAAAATGACTCATGGTAGAACATAGTAAAATAGAGTAGTTGCGATAAAACTAGACGTGAAAGTTTAAAGCCATGTCACAAAAAACCATATCTTAGATTAAGATATAAAAACATATGAAAATACATTCGCTTAATAAATGGAGGTTGCAACTCCAAGTAAAACAAAATTCTTATTATGGTTTATAGTTCACCATGGGTTGCGAAGTTACTCTCGGTAAAACTCCGTAAGAAATTGTTTCCACGCGCCCTCCAATTTTTGCTCCATGATTTTCTCTCTTCACCTCTCAGAATTACACCCTCCACCCTTTCTCTACATTACAAAAATAATTTTACATTCATATTTATCTAAACATACATTTTTGACTCATTAATTTATGTTAAAGCAAATCATTAAGACACAGGATGGGCGATTATACAAAGTGAATGATGTTTTAGACTTGCAGAAGTTGCAAACTAAATGTAATAGTTGCAGAGTGAATGCATGCTCATACATATTTACTAACTCTATATTAAATACCCTTTTGACTTTAATTATTTGATGTGTGTTTTGGAATGGAGAAATCTCACTCCTGCTAAGAACTTATGTCCTTCAGCCTGCAAACAAATCTGCAACCTACAAAAATCCATCTGACAAGTATGGCCTCAGAGATTTCCTTAGATTATTTGGATGAAATCCTAAGTGGACTTAATAGAATCCTAGCCATATATATGCCTTGGATGTATTGTCTGTTGTCCCTTGCTGCTCTGGAAATATTCGTTTGACCACATAAATCTTCTTCCTGACTTACTAGTCCAAACCTAAGCTACTTTGAACAGTGGGCAAGTTTCCCTCGGTTGAATCTTCAAACATGTCATCCTTGGTTGGCTGCAACCCTAGGCTTTAATGTTGCATTTGAGAACTTGTGGAGGTACATAATCAACAAGGTAGGTCTCTAGTGCCCTAACTTAGCTTCTTTTTGAAGTGTTCGTGCTAAAAAAAAAAACCTTAAGTTTCGCTATGTAAGTTTCCCACCAAATTTCAAAAGAGATTTGTTGCATATGGTTCTTCTTAGACAAATTATATAATTAGATAATCCACGAGACCAAATATGCTCCAATGCTATTGGTGTGCCAAAAAAAGAAAATAAGTATCTAGGTATGGTAGGATCATCTCCACCGAAATTAATCAAGAAGAAGGGGCTTTAAAACTATCAGAGCCTTAGGCTCAAGAAAATAAAGACAATTCAATCCAAACTAATCATGACAAAATGTTTCCAACTCTCCTTTATTTATAGATTTCCACATGGGGGTTTTTTCTCCTTAATCACATGTGAGGGGTTCATGTGCAACCCCCCATTTGTGTTTTTTTCCCCAGTTACCCCAAGATTTACCCAAGTTTGCCCCAAAACATTGGATAATTGAGCTTCCTTCTTTATCAAAAACTATAGCCTAAAGGGTTGGATAAGTTATTGTTCTCTTGTGGGAAATTAATCCATAAGGTACATTGCATAAACCCCTCAAGATTACATCCATTTCAACACACCAAAAATAAACCATTGTTGTATATTGGTGGATGGAGAACGCTAGGGCGAGGCTTGAAAGAACAATCAAAAGCACCACAAAGATCATCTTAATTTTCATTAAGAGGTGTCATGAAGATGGGGAAAGAATCTCATGAAAATTTGAATAAATTTGTTTTGTAACAAATAGCTTCATTTGTCTTGATAACATCTTAATTCAATATTAGTAAATAATAATGATCACCAACAACCCTCTTTTATAGCTTAATTTTTCCAAATAACATATTAAGTCAATATTAGGAGATTGAAATGATCAATAATGACCCATTTTAAGCTTGGCTTATGTAATAAGAAGTTACAACATAAAATTTGATTCCATGTAGAGATTTAGAATTAATTTTCGACTTTGTTGAGATGTATGATGTATCCAAAAGAAAAATAGGTTAATCACATATTTTACATCACATAAAACATCAAATGATTGAGTCAAAAGAGTATACTATTGGACACCGTCATTGTAGGTTGAACAAGGAAATTTTTCTATAAATAAAATTGCTATAAATAATGTTTGTGCTTGAAAAGGAGCTAAATAATGTTTACACACATAAATCTAGAATCCTTGAGATTGCATCCATTTCAACATGCCAAAAATAAATTGTTGTTGTCAGAAGGAGGTGGCTACATGTTGTAAATATTATTTTCATTAATGGCAAAGATAGTGGGAGACTACATATGTTCAAGATAAATATTTCAAGATGGATATTGTTGGAAATAATGTTTTTGGGATTTTTGATACCCAATATGGATACTCTATCTTTGGATGTATTTTTACTCTAAATTCCTGGCTTAAATGGGAGAATTAGATATATGTTTGGAAATATTTTTTTGAGACCTTTCCAATGATATATGGAACTCCCTCTAAATCCATAGGAACGACGAAATTTTAAATATTTTGTTAGGTCCATCTAGCCAGAAAGTGCAAGTCAACTCAGCCAAATTTTACATGTCAGCCCATTAGTGAACAAAAAAACACTATACATAAAGGATTTATGAGCACATTTGAAGTGTATCTAAATAAGATCAAGTATAAGTATGTAATAGTTTTTAGGTGTGCAAGAGAAGATGAGGGGTAATTTTGGGGTCTAAAGGTGTGCACAAGGAGTCTAAGGAGTTTTCTTAAAGTGTTATGGGTGCACTATGAAGGACTAAGTTCTATGATGTTGTGAAGTGGGTTGTTTTGGGGTTGTGATGCTATGAAGTGAACTATTTAGGGATTACATTATGATTAATGACACCATGAGGTTCACTAGGGCATGAAGGCTAAATCTGACTAGGATTTGAAGCCATGTATAGGTTATGAAGTAAGGAGAGACATGTTGAGAAATCTAGGGGCAACTGGATTAGGTGATTTCTCTTACTTCGATAATTGCTTGTGATGTTCTTTTACTTAACTTGATGTACTTGATATTAGCTTCTTATCTCACTTGATTATTATTCTATCATCAACCATATACCAAACTATGAATATCAAAGAGACAAGAAGACATAGAATGTAAGCTTCTAGTTAGGGCCAAAACCTCTCCTCTTGAGAGGAAAACCCACAAGAATTCCTCTTCTTATAGAATGTTCAAATGATGAATTCGAAGACCTATTATCTTTGTTAGAAAACCCTCCAATACCAAGTCAAATTCTTCTTGATGAAATAGATTCATACAATGTGCATCCAACTCAATTTCTTCTTCGATTACACAACTTTGACCCCTGCAACAAATTTTGGCTTATTCAGTAAGTCTACAACTTTTTAGACCTTCCTACAATCTATGATTTTCGTACGTGTGGGATATGTACGGTAGAAAAAGGTCCATTTTTCTCCTTCACTTAGTCTCCCCTTTTCTTCTTGGATACTCGAATACCAAGATAGATCCTCTTAGGACCCTCATTTGGCTTCTCATAATGAATGTAATTCAGTCATGTTATAGCAGAGAGGATGCCCTAATTACTCTCAGCACGTGTGAGAGATTCAACCCTAAAACAATCATTTTTGTCCTTGCTTTCTTCTCTTTTTTATTATCCTTCTCTTCAATAGGTATTAGGCTCCTTCTTCTTCCTTGATCACACTGCTCCTTTCTTGAATATGTGTCTCTCTAAATGAGGTCAATTATCTTCTTATATATAGGTCGAACAACCCTTTTATGAGGTTGACTTGTCACTTTGTAGGAAAAATTATCCTTGACTTGTAAGTTACTTGTCTTGGAGGGTCTTTGATACATTTATGACTCAAACAAATTTATTTTACATGATACAAAATTCCCAATGAGGTCTTTACATATTACAATGGCTCAATTGACTCCTTGACTCAATGAAAAAACCTAGAAGCACTCAATGTGTGGTTGACCTACAGAAAAAATAACCTAGCATGAAACCCATGCTTCAAAATAATAAAATTTCTTTTTCTATTTTCATCAAATACATAAAATCATGATTACAATAGACATTATGAAGATCAAACCTAGTTACACATTTCAACAAGGAAATGGAGCATGAAATTTAAGGGTATGACGATGCTATGAAATGAATAAGCATGAAGCATGCAAGTGAAGTAAAAAATATTCTTTGTTTTGAAGACCTTATGTTGGTGTCTACACAATATCTTGCTAGGTCGGTGCTCAAATAAGGGGATTGGTGTCTCTAGTAGGTTGGTACCTACAAGATTTGTAGTAGTAGGTTGGTGTCTACAACCAATTATAAAGATAAGATTTTGTGGTTTTCTCCCACAAGGGATTATGTGTTAAACATTGTATACTGTGAGTTTACTTTACATGCATTTAATGTTTTTGAGTTAATGCATGATTGATGAATGCTCATTTAAAATTAAAAATGGATCTTATACTGATTCAATCCCCTCTTAGTATAGGCATATGTTCAACACTAGTATGAGGTGTGTTATAGACATATTTGGGCATTGCAACCCCAATCAAATATGTCCATAAACCAAGGGCTTCTAAACCCATAAAAGTGTTGTTTCATACCCTAAAGGATCAAGGTGAACTAATTACATCATTTCCCAGAAGTTCTCCTTGAAAAACTGCTCAGAACTAGTCAAACCTAGACCATACAGACTGCTCCATGTTGAGGGTGCAATGCATCTCACCTATTACACATAAAGGGCGCAATGCATACTGAAAAGCCCTTCTGTAGGGTGCGATGAGTGAGAGCAGACAAATGGCAGAGGCAGTTTGCTAGGTGAAAACTCACACAATCTTCTAGAAACTATTCATATGACACTTGCCTCTCTGAATTCGCCTAGGGATGAGTAAGAGATCATGAAATCTCCAAGTGGAACCAAGAAATATCAGTGAAATGACACTAATCAAAGTCCCAGAAGCTGACTCACCCCCTTGTAAATATCTATATATGGATCCCTCATCCTAGAGATCCAGGGGCTGGAATTTTGTATTTTGTAAGGAAGTGTTGTTGGTTTCTCTGTGAAGCATTTTATTGTTGGGTGATATAGCTTTTCATAAGGTGAAGAGGGCTTTCATGTTGGGAGGATGGCGCTAGATCAGATAGCTAGGTTGTAATCCTCTCTTCTACTACTTCTATCAATAAAGCTATTACAGTTTTCCTCCATATACTTGTATATTTCTGAATCTTGTATTTGTGTATGCATTTGTATGGTTAATGTACATCTGATTCTACATTGTCTATGGTTATAGATCTCTATGCTTTGATAGTATTTTGTTGCTTTGACTCTACAAGTGTTCTTTGAAGTAGGACAAGTGAGAAAGAAGCGGTGAAGCTCTATCAAAGGGGAGATGAAACAAGCAAGGAGCCAAGCAAAAGACTAACATTGGTGCTCTCTGCTTCTCTCTCATCTATCTCTCATAAAGGAAAATACAAGTTACTTTGAATTGTTTGTTTCTAAGATAGCTACCCATCTTAGTGGAACTAGCAGATCTGAATAGAAAACTAGTTTTCCAGGAAACAAAATGGCGATTGATTGGGGAACGAATAGTTTGTTTGTTTGTTACTATTGTTTGCTCTATAAACTATAGACGGAGCATGAAATTAAGCCAACTATCCTTTGAACTGCTTTTGCTATGCAACTGCAAAGTAGATCAACACTGCTTCAATCAATCTCCCGGTTAGTTTATAAACTGAACATATGACTTTCAAACATCCTAAGTGCCTTGGTGGTAGTTCAATAACCTCATTATATCAACCCCTATACTTTGTGTTTACTGCCTATCATAAGCTCAGTCCAAATTCCTGAACTTAGCTGCAAATTGTGGGTGAAAACCGAGCTCAGTCTTGTCCCTGGACCATCGCACTATCTCTCATTGGCAGTATGGATGCATCACACCTCCCATGTGCTGCAGGTGACATGCATCCCTGTTTCCCTTAAGGATAGGTGTGATGATTGAATGAGACTGTTTCTGCCTCCATATTTTGGTTTTTCCTTCATTATTTTCAACTCTATTCAGTAGTTTTTCTGTCTATAATCAGTATATCACTGTTGAAACCTTATTCCTTTACATTATTTAGCCTCCATTGATAAGGAATTGTGAATGTTTTTTTTTTAATGTATTTTTCATCATTTACAGTCTTCCTTCGCAAAATTTAGCTTAATCAAACTGTCGTCTTTTGATTTGAAAGTGTCGCAACTGTTGTTTTCAGTCAAGGAAAAGAGCGTCGTAATGTCTTCCTCTTGTAGATAGTCGATTGTACTTTTTCCATTGTATTTGATTTGAATTTTCAATTCTTTGAAGTGTCGAAAACTGTTTTCCATTCGAAAGTGAAAGTGTTGTCTTAGTCTTCCTTTCATTTTTTGAAAAGAAATTGCTAAAGCGTCACTTTGAAGAAAAGTAGTTCAGATCTATACTTAGTTTTCTTTTTTCCATTCTCACATTAAGGAAACTGAAAAACAAATACATGCATGTGCATTTGCATTTATATTGCATGCATAAATTGACTTAGGAAAAAGTGCATTTAATGTGTGCTCTCTGCTCTATGTTGAAAGAATCTTACTCTTCTTTCCTTAGTAGTTAGGATTTTCATTGCTAAAAGAAAATAAACGACTGTTTATCATCTTCGATTGCATATTTAGGAATTGTACATCTACATCAGGCGGTGAACCTTGAAAGGAAAACTTATTAAGAAATATCAACTGTAAAACAAACCTCAATGAACATAAGAACGCTTTGGAACCTAACGCAAAACATCTAGAAGTCTAGGCCAGAGACGTATTCCGGTGTCGTAAATCCTAGTAACTATCATTTTCATCATAGGTTGCATGATTCCTCCTCTTTGATACGACAAGTGCCAGTACAGACTTGTGCTCCCACGTACCATCAAGTATATATTGGGAGACCACAATAGGCTGATATCCTGTATCCTTAGGAAGCCATGTTTGCCGCCCTATCGATTGCAATGCACTGAACACAACATTCGAGAAGATTGACTGCCGTATGTAAAGTCCTTGGTAATTTCTCTATAATTTACCACGAGGTGTATATTGCAGTTTTGCAATTGGTTTGGTAATCCCTCTGTCTAGATTTCCATAGTAGTCATTTTCATTCCTTTCTAGACTCCTTAAAAGAAAAGGTCCATCTGAGCACTTGTCACTTCAGGCTCATTAAAAATCGAAGGTGACTAGAGTCATCTTTAGCTTTTTCTCGACTCTTTAAAATTGAAAAAGCAAGTTGTGTCAAAGCATCATAAAATTTATTTTATTCGAAATAACATAACTATTCCCTCATTGGTCTTAGGTTGAGAAAATGGAGTCCACCAATCAAGGATTTCCCTTTGGGGGAAATCCTAGTCCTTTCCCTTCCTGGGGAGATATTGGTGCTCCATACATGGCTACATTGTCTCTTCCAGGACTTACAATTGGCCTGCTAGTATGGCTGTTCTCGACCTTTGTCATTCAAAACATTGTAATTGCTCAGTAATTAAATCAGCAAATGATACCTAAGTTTCTCCCCAACCTTCCACTTCGTTTGTTTCTCCCTCTCCTTCTTCCTCTTCGCTTGGTGAAACTAGTGACACTAAAAACCAAGTAATTGAGAAGAAGAATAAAGGGAAGGAGAAGAAGAAGAAGAAGCCAACGGCGAAAGGGGGCAACCATGCATCGTCTGGCAAAAATTCACACAATACACCTTCCAAACCCAAATCTCCATGTGTCATTTGTAAGGGAGACCACTATCATCGAGATTGTCCTTACATCCCATGGATCTTGAGAGACTGGTCTCCCCGCTTGCACAATCCGGTGTCTTCAACCTCTGTACATAGTCAACTAGTGAAAATGAAGTCAATGGAAAAAAAGGAAGATCTAAATTTCCTTGTAGGCTATGTGAAGGCGATCATGCCCTCCACAGTTGTCATTTCCTAGACGAAGCTAAAAGAGTCTTTGATAATCGTCCTACTTTGTCGCAACGACTTCCACTTGGATACAAGAAACTCTTTCCAAGTCCATTGCTAGTTGAAAATTTGACTGACATACCTCTGTTGTCGGTCAAAACGCTTGTCATTGAAAATAAACCCTCTGAATCCACACCAGACCAAAGTCAACAGGTCGAGATGGCAGTCAACCCAATCTTGTCTTCAAAAGGTCCACCTTAAGATGATACAGTCTCCAAAGAGAATGAGAATAACACCGTTCAAATTCTTTTTTTTTAACACAGAATCCGATCAACATGGGGGAAATTTACCCATTCCTCTACCACAGGAGGGAAGTTCCTTAGTTCAAGAGATTCATCCGACCATTTATTCGGTCCCTCCTCCAAGCAATCTAGTCATTTCCTTTGATTGGAATCTACTAGCGGGACCCCGCCTACCATCTAATGTACCATTCCGAATCATAGTACAAGCTTACATAATGATCATGGCTGGTACTATCATAGATGAAGGGGCTTCTGTGAGTATCCTTTCCTCAACTACTTGGAAAGTGCTTGGTTCGCCATCGCTTCTGCCTGAGATTCGAAATTTGTCAGGTTTCAATAAAGGAACCAGTCAATTATTAGGCATCCTTCCAAACTTTCCTATAACATTGAGAAGGAAAACCATTCACTTGAACGTGATGGTAGTCCAAGGGCCACTAGATTACAATCTACTCCTTGGGTGTGACTACATTTACAGCATAGGAGCTATTGTTTCCTCACTCTTCTGGGTGATGTGTTTCCCGTATGAAGGCAAAATGGTCCAACTCGTTGACCAACTTTCATTCCCTGGTTCAAACACAACTACTAGTCAAATGCCATCCCTAAATGGTCTCTTTGCACGAGGAATGTCTTATCAACCTCTAGTTTGTCCACCTGATGACTGCGAGTGATTCGATGAATGTGACTAAACCCAGGGGGCATACGCCCTAGTCTGCTTCAGTAGGAAAACCCTAGATAAAATATAGGTTTCGACGTAGGATATATGACCAGTCTAACACACCCGTCCATTTAGGATATGGGATCATTCTGGAAAAAGATTTCCTCGTCGAAGGTTAAGTGATTGGAAGTTGATCCAACCCTTTCACCTTTGTCTATCTCGATGGATAGAGCCAAGGAAGTGTTTTGTCTACAACGTGGATGAAACAACCTTGCTTTAATGCAAGAAATTCCATATGGTAACCTGGAAACTCTACTTTTCTTTATACCTGGGGGCATCCAAACCTTTTTTACGCAAGTGAAAAGCGACCAGCGTAACTCTAACCCCATATTTTTTACTAACTTCAACTACTTAAGTTAGGTGATTGGTCTGATCCACCATTCACCTTTGCAAGGGCCGATGACACCGGCAAAGTAAAGGAAATGTTTTATATGAAATTATCCTACCTAACCTCAGTAGTTCTTTAACCCTTAGGACAGTAGTTGGTCGTTCCTAGCTTGCATACAAAAGGCTCATGAGAAAAGTTTTCCATGGGGCAAGCTCATTAAAAAATCAACCTACAAATGAGAGAAATCCTTAAAGACAACTGAAATAAGCAATGTTTCCGCAAATTTCAAGCTCGTTAAAAAATAAACCTAGCACTGAGCATAGTTTCCAAAGATTCAAGCTCATTAAAAAATGAATTTGCCTTCAGTAAATAACCTTTGTGATCGTATTACTATTAGCCTTTTGAGCCTTGGTCATGTTCTTACCATCACCTCTACTCTTTTAGCCGATCATACACCTCTACTTGATTGTTTACCCTTTTGAGGAATAGTTGTGACGAGTGATTCTGTTAGCCACCTTCTTTACACTATCGTGATTGAAATGTTCCAAACTTACCTGGAACTAGTTGCTACCCGAAAACATCACTTGTTCCTCAAAAAATGAGTCTCTTTTAAGCTCTTTTTAGACTCGTAAAATATGAAAATATTTCTGAGCAATTGGCCTCTTCAGCTTGTTAAATTGATTGGAAGTGCCATCCCTCCTCTATATTTTAATCTTTTTGGACCTGAGGGATCATTACACAAAAAGATCGAGCGCTTGTCTTTTTCGGCTCGCTAAAGTGATCTGAAAAGTCATCCCTTTTGTATTATTTTATACTTTTTCAGACTTAAGGGATTATACTATGAAAAATGACTACTAAAGTTTCCTTCCCGTCTCTTTTCAGACTCTCTAAAACTAAAAAGGTCTAAGTTATCTTTGTCATTAAACTCGTTAAAACAATAGCGACAAACTTGTCCATACGGACAAGAGCGAGTTTCACTATCGCTAGGCTTGCTAAAACATAGCGACAGGTTTGTTGGGTTGTGTTATATTCTTTCCACATAGTTAACAGGGAGTTTGAAGGGTACCCGTAACCCCACTTTATGGGGTCCGGGGTAGCGCCCCGGAAAATTTTGGTTTTGGACCCTATGTTAGGTT
>APFE031510491.1:62602-76814 GCA_000404065.3 Pinus taeda
CAGGTCGCTCTTGAACATGACACTTTCACTCCATCACCATGATTGAGTCGGGTTGGGTTATTCCGTTCACCAGTCATATTACCATTGGTCCTCCGTACCATCCATTTTTGGGGTTAACACTACCAATCCATTTTGGTGTCACTGATATGTTCAAAATAAGTCGCTCAGAGAATTCACCAACCCAGCTAATGCCTGATCCACTGCAATACCTTCACGCTCCATCTTTCATGACCACCACCCTGAACCTTGTATCATCAGATCGTTTTCACCTCCACAAAATCATTTTCTCTGTTCTGTGTCATAGATGTGGGATTCATTAAGGCCCTCCTATGACGAGTCACTTCTTGTTGACATCAGCTCATTATCCAAGAAGTTGACTTAGGAACAACCCTTTCAGTACTTTGAAACTTGCATGCTTCAATGGCAAGTTTCTCACTTCCAACGAGAGGTTTGCATCAATGGCCTTCGACCGAAAGATTTTGCGTGGTGTTCAACATCGACTCATGTATTCACACCACGTGTATTTTACTGCAGTACCTTGAGGGTCATTATCATTATTGGTGATTCCTCTCGCACCTATTAACAACTTACATCATTGGCTAGTAATCAATCGATGCCTTTCCATGTTCGACATCAGAACATCTTTTCACATGGATCGACTTGTACTTCGGGTGAAGATTGAACGAGTTTGAAGACCCCGGATCTAGTTTCATCCATCTAGGATGTGATATATTCAGGAAAATAAATACATCAAATGTACACCATAGCTACACAGATAATCATCCAAGCTAAGGGATGATGGCTCTACCAGAATCATCAGTCTGCCACACAGACGGTTGTCTGTCCTATTTACATGAAAATGAATTTATAAAGCTGAGCATGGGAATGCCCTCCTCAGCCAGATCATGAAAAATATTATGAAGATAATGTATTGTATTGTATCTTATTACAGGTCACCTTCTAGTTTGAAAAACCTCGAATCCTCATGATAAAGCATTTCACCGGACATCAGAAGATTTACGACCTCATGCTTTAGGGGGGAATTGTTATAGAAATATTTGGGAATTGCAACCCCAATCACATATGTCTATAAACCAAGGGATTCTAAACCCCTAAAAGTTTTGTTTCATACCCTAAAGGATCAAGGCCAACTGATTACATCATTTCACAGAAGTTCTCCCTGAAAAACTGCTTAGAACTGGTCAAAATTGGACCATACAGACCGCTCCATGTTGAGGGCATGATGCATCTCACCCATTACACATAGAGGGTGCGATGCATACTGAAAAACCCTTCTGTAGGGTGTGATGAGCGAGATTAGATAGATGGTAGAGGTAGTTTGCTAGGTGAAAACTCACAGAATCTTCTAGAAACTGCTCATATGACACTTGCCTCTCTGAATTCGCCCAGGGATGAGTAAGAGATCATGAAATTTCCAAGTGGAACCAAGAACTATCTGTGAAATGACACTAATCAAAATCCCAGAAGCTGACTCACCCCCCTGCAAATATCTATATATGGATCCCTCATCTTAGAGATCCAGAGGCTGAATTTTGTATTTTGTACGGAAGTGCTATTGGTTTCTCTGTGAAGCATTGTATTGTTGGGTGATCTAGATTTTCATGAGGTGAAGAGGGCTTTCATGCTGGGAGGATGGCACTGGATCAGGCAGCTGGGTTGTAATCCTCTCTTCTACTACTTCTATCAATAAAGCTATTTTAGTTTTCCTTCATATACTTGTATATTTCTGAATCTTGTATTTGTGTATGCATTTGTATGGTTAATGTACATCTGATTCTACATTGTTTATGGTTATAGATCTCTATGCTTTGATATTATTTTTCTGCTTTGACTCTACAGGTGTTCTTCGAAGCAGGACAAATGAGAAAGGAGTGGCAAAGCTCTATCAAAGGGGAGAGGAAACAAGCAAGGAGCCAAGCGAAAGACTAAGGGTTGGTTCTCTCTGCTTCTCTCTCATCTATCTCTCATAAAGGAAAACACAAGTTACTTTGAATTGTTTGTTTCTAAGATAGCTACCCATCTTAGTGGGACTAGCAGATCTGAATAGACACTAGTTTTCCCAGAAACAAGGTGTTTGAGAGTAATCATGGGAATTTAGGGACCAAGCAACAACTAGGGCACAAACATATCCATATCACCATTAAGGTGTCCTAAATATGAGGCAAGATCATGATCTATTAAATAATTGTTCTTCATAACTAAGAGGTGTTGGAAATAATACTGAGAGGGGGGGTGAATCAGTATTATCAGATCAATAATTTAATTTTCAAAACTGATTTGTATACACTACTTCATCTCAGTGAAATAGCATGTATACACAACTGTACTTAATGAAACCAGCGTGTATGTAGAGATCTTTTGATTTACCCAAATTATCATGTCTTGAACTTTAATCAGTATATCAGGAATTTGTTAGACAGTGCAGTAAAAGAAGAATAATGCATCATACATAAGAAACGCACATGAACACCAAGATATAAGGTGGAAACCCAATGTGGGTGAAAACCACCTGCTACTGTCGTCTCTGTCTTCTTTTAATAATAAGAAATTTTGTTTACAATTTTTGTTCTGGTGCAGTCTTATTCCAGTATGCGGGCTTCTACCAGGAGAAGGATACAACCTCCTCTCGTTCTCCAGCTTCTACTAGAAGAGGGATACAACCCCCTAGCTCTTGCACTAGCCGATATGTTTTCTTAGTACGTAGGTGCTGACCTACAGAAGGCTATGACCTTCTCTTTTCTTCCAGGGACCACGTTTCATAAATTTTTAGACTAGATCCATCAACAACATCATTCAATCATCAAATATATCTGTATCAACCAATCACCTTTTGAACCAACCATAGCAGAATCAATCATTCACTTAGACCACCCATCAATCTGATCATTCAAAATATTGTCACCAAAATACAGTAACCAGAACTCAAGCTAGAACCCAGAACACTGCAACAGCAAACAAAAGTAATTAAAACATATTTTATAAGGTATACGCTACTTCCATGTGTCGAACCTGTGTGTACACGTGCTTTGTTCAAATCCAACCAATGTATACATCTGCAAATATAAATTTAGAGTTTTTCAGCTATTCAAAACTTTAGTTATACCCAGATCATATCATTTACAGAATAATATATGTGTCAGTATTTAGATCTAGAATATAGATGAGCAAAAACACATAATGATAGTTCATTTTACACCTTAAGTTCCCAATCCATCATTATATCTGATCTCTCATCATCAGCTAAGGTTCATCCTTGGTTTAGATCCAGCAATGCACCATAACCCAATAACCTACATACTAGATCTCACACTTCATTAGATATTCGATACTAGCACACCTTGACCTAATGATCTTCTCCTCCTTTTATAGTTTTAGGCCTTTCTCAATACCATGGACCAAAACCACTTAGGACCAATACCTTGGACCAAATACCTATGGTCAATACCTTGGCCTAGATACCTTGGATCAATACCATGGATCAAAATACCATGGACCAAATTCTTCGGACCAAAGATTTAGTTTTCCAAGGTATATGCACTTTTCCTTCTAACAAAGTGTGTGTGTACGTATATGCGATTTGTATATAGTGATCCTGCGTGTATACGCAGCTTGGTCAATGATGAACCTGTGTATACCTCTCTTTCTTCATTATGTGAAGACTGATCTGTAATTCTTTGTTGTCTACCTGTTATACTGTGATATTTCATCTAAGTGAGTTGCTTCTGAACTGATTCCTTGAAGTTGCCCTACATTTCATCACATTTGCAAACACTATTGTCACGCATTTTGTCACATCTGATATCTCTTATGTAGATTCATCTAGTTACCATATACAAGTGAGTTGTTCTGCTACAAGTGGGTTGCCATCAAGTACAACACATACATCATAATGCCAAAAATTCCCTCCTTTGGACTTGATGGCAACAACCACACCAAGTCACTCTCCCCCTTTGACATCAAGGGCAAAGGGTCATGCTCCCCCCGAGTGCATGTTGAATTCTCTGATATGTTGAAGTGTGTTGATTGATCTCCCATGATCAAGTCCATGCTCCCCCTGAGCATAAGCAAAGACTGCAAAAATATGTTCTAAAAGAAGAACAAGACTCTATACATACCTCACAAATGACTTCCTATCACCAATGACTCATATAGCATCCATCTCCCAACCAAGTGGGGATATATCAATTTTTTATACATTACATCATCCATCCCATGCATAATGGGGTTACAAATTAGGTCTTTTCATGACCGTTACATTAAAAGATATACATGACATATATAACAGAGACCAAATATCTTAAACAAGGCCATGATAGTCATCAACAACTATCATATGTTCTGGAAAATCAACAGCATCTATCAACAACATCCAGACTAACAACCTATATATGTCCATCATTAGTTCCCAAAATATCATCAACCATGTTTTCCCCTTGAACTTGTTCCACCTGTTCACTGTTAGATCTGGTCATTGGATATGTTAGTAAGAGATATCAAAGCATCATCATCAATTAGATATACATCAAGTTATCAACAACTTTATGAGGACCAATATATTTACACATGTTATTAGCATATTAAAATCATCACCAAACAGAGTAGATAATTGACAAAACCATAGCAGACCCCTTTTTCTTGAGTCTAGCCCATTGCTTTTCTTTAAACCAACATATACGTGACTGTGCCCATAGAAACTCGCATATAACCACTCTTTTTTCAGAAAAATAGGATTTAACAGTAGGATAATGTAGAAACTACTCCCATCTTTTGTCTGAAACATTTAAATTTCTCTCTGGGTAGCATTTTAGCGAATATATCAACAACCTATTCTTTGGAGGGAACATACTCCAATTTGACCTTTTGTTCAAGCACTTGTTCACGTAGGAAATGATAGTTGATGGGTATGTGCTTGGTCTTCGAGTGCATGACTAGATTCTTTGAAATACTAATGGCACTTGTATTATCACATAGAATGGAGATGGGTGGAGTACATGTGATCTGAATATCTTGAAAGGTTTTCATCATTCAAAGTAGTTGTGTGCAGCAAGATGTAGCAGCCACATATTCTACTTCTGCAGTAGATAATGCAATTGAACTTTGTTTCTTGCTGAACCAAGACACTAACCTGGAACCCATATAGAATGCACCACCACTAATGCTTTTTTTGTCATCAACACTTCTTGCCCAATCCGCATTTGTATATGCATGAAGTGTAAGATCTGTATCTCTAGGATACCATAAACCAAATTTCTGTGTTCCTTGAAGATATTTGAAAATCCTTTTGACTGCCTGAAGATGGGATTCCTTTGGATTTTCTTGGAATCTTCCAACTATTCCCACTACATGCATGATGTCCAGTGAGGTACCTGTTAGATAAAGAATAGCAATCATGGATCTGTAAGCTGGTTCATGTAGTGCTACTAATTCATCATTTGAGCTAAGACTGCATCCTATTACCATTGGGGTACATACTGATTTAGAATCTTCCATGTCATACTTTTTTAGGATCTATTTGAGATATTTGGTTTGTGAGAGAAAGATACCATTTTTATTTTGTTGAACTTGTAGACCAAGAAAATAGGTAAGCTCACCAAGCAAGGACATTTCAAATTCTTACTACATTACTGAAGAAAAATTCCGACTCATGGATTCTTCATTGCTACTAAAAATGATATCATCAACATACACAACAATTATTAGCAATTTATCAGTGTGCATCTTTATATATAGATTGCTATTTGCTGACCCCTTTGAAAAACCTTATTGGTGGAGATATTTATCAAGACAGTAATACCATGCCCTTGGAGCCTGTTTTAGACCATAAAGAGATTTTCTGAGTTTGCATACAAGTTTTGCATCATTTCCAAGAATGAATCCTTCTGGTTGTTCAATATAGACTTCTCCTTCTAAGTCTCCATTAAGAAAGGCATATTTTACATCCATTTGGTATACTTTGAATTTCTAAAAACTAGAAAGAGTAAGAAACATTCTTATGGCTTCAAGTCTGGCAACAGGAGCAAAAGTTTCTTCAAAATCTATACCTTCTTGTTGAGCATATCATTTACAAACAAGTCTCGCCTTGTTTCTAATAGCTTCTCCATTTTCGTTCAGCTTGTTTTTGAATATCCATTTAGTTCCTATGATATTCTTATCATGAGGTATAGGAACTAAATCCCAAGTATTATTCTTTTCTATTTGCTCAAGTTCTTCATTCATGGTCTTGACCCAGCATTCATCTCTACATGCTTCATTTACATTTTGAGGTTCAGTGGAAGATAGTAATGCTAGATAGCTTGAGGCTTCGGCAATGGTCCTTCTTGTCTGCACACCTACCCCTTTTTCCCATAAAATTTGAGTTTCTGGATTATTTTTCTGAACATACCTGGACGGAGTCTTTTCTTCTATCATTATCTCTTCCTGGTGTTTCATTGGTTTCTTCTTCAAAATCAGTGTGATTTGATGTGGGAAAATGATCCTCATGTTCTTCATTGTCATAATCTTCGATTTTTATCTGTTTTGGATTTTTGCATGCTTCAACAACCACAACATCAATACTTTCAATAATTTTCCCAAGTCTTTTATTATAACATTTATATCCTTTACTTCGGGAAGAGTAGCCAAGAAGAATACCTTCATCTGCTCTGGGTTCAAACTTACCAAGTTTTTCATCAATACTTTTGATGTAATATTTGATTCCAAAAACTTTGAAGTATTTTATAGTAGGAGTCTTACCATACCAAAGTTCATGTGGAGTTTGAGTGTTGTTTACCCGAACATTTGCTTGGTTGAGAATAATGATGGCGATGAATGCAGCTTCACCCCAGAAGGTTGCAGGAGTTCCAGATTCATCTAACATAGTATGAGGCATTTGTTGAACAATTCTTTTCATCCTTTCTAAAACTCCATTTTGCTGAGGAGTCCTTGTGGTGGAGAACTGCCTTTTTATTCCATGTCGTTCACAAAAGTCAAAGAATTCATTTGAGGTAAATTCCCCTCCTCGATCAGATCTGAGGAATTTGATTTTGTGATCTGATACATTTTCAACCAAAGCTTTGAAGGCGTTGAACTTTTCAAATGCTTCATCTTTATGCTTTAGAATACCCATCCAACACATTCTGGAAAAATCATCAATGAACAATATAAAGTATTCTTCTCCACAAGGTGACTTTTTCCTTGATGGTCCACATAAATCAGTATGAACAAGTTCAAGAGGCTTACTAGCTAACCCTTCCTTTTCGATGAAATGAGATCTGGTTGTCTTACCGAATTGACATGATTTGCATATAGTATTTTCAAGAATGTTGATATCTGGAAGATCACAAACAGCCTGGAATCTGCATGCTTTTCTTATTTGAGAAAAGCTTAGTTGTCCCAATCTTCTGTGCCATAGCCAGTTTTCATCATTTTTGCTTAGATAGCATTGTTGTTGTCCTCCCTTGAGTATGTATAGGTTGTTTGGAGTTCTTGTACCTTTGATCATGTTTTCTCTTGTATCAAGCTCATGAACAACACATCCATTTGATCGAAACACTACTTCATTTCCTTGATCACACATTTGACTCACACTCAACAGGATATGCTTTAAGCCATCAACATACATAACATTCCCAGATTTAACTTTTTCTTTAAAGAAAACAGATCCTTCACCTTCTATGACAGCAGGAATGTCGTTTCTAAATGAGACACTCTTTTCCTTTTCTAAGGCATTATATGAGTGCAATTTTTCTTTATCACCTGTCATGTGTTTTGAGCATCCATTGTCGATGTACCACTGGTTTTATTCTCCTTTTGAATACAAGGCTATATCTCATCTTTCTGTTTACGGTTCTTTCTTTCTCCATATTTTAGGATTTAATGGAGTTTGCTGCTTTTGAGATATTTGCCAAAATTTTCTCCTGCATTCAAATTCTTCATGGCCAAAGTTGTTACAGATTGAACATTCTATTTCATTTTCAAGAAGAGAAAAGTTATTATAGGAACTTTTCTTGATCCTTGTTACATTCCTTTGATTTTGTGCTTCTCTAGTCATGATGGTTTTGTAAGCAACACATTAAGTAGCTTTGTGTCCAAAATTATGACATGAGAAACATTGACCATTAAAAGAAGTTCCTGTGATTATCAAATCTACTGACCCGGTGATTGTAGTTTCTATTGATATTTATCTTTGAAACAAATTGAGTACGATTTACCTGAGGTTGGTTGTGGCTTCTTTTCATCCTTGAAGTAAATTGAGCCTGATTTACCTAGTGATCTACTTTATGCCTTTGCTAACGATTGTCACACTGTTCACTACTCTTTGATGCATCAAGGTAGCTTTTAGTGGAGGTTGAAAACTTCTGTGATTGAGATGCTTGTTCAGTATATCCAATACCTATCTTTATCAGAGGAGATCGCTTCACTTTGATAATTTCCTTTAAGGTTTCCGATCCTTTAGCAAATCTAAGATTGAGAGCTTTTGTTTTCTCAAGATCCTTTCTTAGACCCACAATTTCACATTCTATTTTTTCATTATGTTTTTCTCTTACAGCAAGTTGGTATGTCAAGGTATCTATAATCATATTCTTTTCTTCTAAACAAGTTTTGAGTTTAGAGATTTTTTCATAAAGGTCATATTCATCTAAAGCATCCAAAAAATCATCATCTTCATAAGCCATCAGAAGTTTATAGTCATTACTATTTTCATCTTTATCACTATTTGATAAACCATTGCTATCTTCATGAGTATAGTAGCTCTGTTTACTTACACTCTGTTTTCTATTCCATTTTGAAAATTCCTTCCCTTTATCATATTTATATTTATGAGGACATTTGGAAACATAATGACCAACTCTACCACCGGCAAAACATTTGAAAGGTAGTTTACCTCTGAATCTTCCAAAACCCCGTTGAAGCTTCTTGACAAAGTTTACTTCCTCTTCTTCTGAAATATGTCCTAATTCATTGAGTTCTTCTTTTCCTTTTGCTAAAGCTTTAAATGTGGCTTCTCTCATATCTGATGGACCTCCTTTTCTCATCTCAAACGCAGTTAAGATTTCGTAAAGTTGTGTCATAGTAATAGTCTATAGATCCTGCTTTTCTTCGATGGCAGATACTTTTGATTCAAATTTAGAGGATAAGGATCTTAAAACTTTTTCAACTAAGGGTAACTTCCTTTATTTCTTCACCCAAATTCTTCATGCAATTAACAACCTCATCTATACGTAAGAAGTAACTAGCTATACTTTCATCATTGTGCATCTTGAGAGTTTCATATTGAATTCTAAGAGTTTGCAGTTTAGCACGTTTTACTTGAGAATCTCCTTCGTAAATTAGAACAATTTTGTCCCATATTTATTTGGTTGATTTGAGCTTCATAACTTTGACAAACTCTGATTGTGACAAACTTCCCAATAATGTATTGATAGCCTTGGCATTGTTTTCATATTGCTTTTTACCTTTTGTATCTATAGGAATTGCCGATGGAAATGTATGTACTCCTTCCACGATTTCCCAGACATCTGTTCCAAGAGATTGAAGATAGGTTGTGGTTCTTACCTTCAAATAAACAAAGTTTCTCCCAACAAAGATTGGTGGTCTGATGGATCCCCCGCTTTTTTTATTACTCGTGATGATGGATCTTCCTTCAAGCGATCAAGATTCTTCTGAAGGACCTGCTCTGATACTAATTGTTGGAAATAATATTGAGATGGGGGGGTGAATCAATATTATCAAATCGATTATTTTAATTTTAAAAACTGATTTGTATACGCTACTTCAGCTCAGTGAACTAGCGCGTATATGCAACTATACTTAATGAAACCATCATATATGTAGAGATCTTTTGATTTACCCAAATTATCATGTATTGAACTTTAATCAGTATATCATGAATTCATTAGACAATGCAGTAAAAGTAGAATAAAGCATCACACATAAGAAACAGACATGAACACCAAGATATAAGGTGGAAACCTAATGTGGGTGTAAACCACATGCTGCTGTCGTCTCTGTCTTCTTTTAATAATAAGAAAATTATGTTTACAATTTTTGTATTGGTGTAGTCTTATACCAGTATGCAGGCTTCTACCTGCAGAAGGCTACAACCTTCTCTCGCTCTCCAGCTTCTACTGGAAGGGAGCTACAACCCCCTAGCTCTTGTACTAGCCTATATGTTTTATTAGTACGTAGGCGCCAACCTACAGAAGGCTACGACCTTCTCTTTTCTTCCAGGGACCATGTTTCATAAATTTTCAAACTGGATCCATCAACAACATCATTCAGTCATCAAATATATTTGTATCAACCAATCACCTTTTGAACCAACCATAGCAGAACCAATCATTCACTTAGACCACCCATCAATCTGATCATTCAAAAGACTGTCACCAGAATACAGTAACTAGAACTCAGAACCCAGAACACTGCAATAGCAAATAGAAGCAACTAAAACATATTTTATAAGGTATATGCTACTTCCATTTGTTGAACCTACATGTACATGCAATTTTCTCAAAGTCAACCAGCATATACATCTGCAAATATAAATTTAGAGTTCTGTAGCTATTCCAAACTTTAGTTATACCCATATCGATGGTCCTCAACACACACCCTACATGTGCCAATGTAGCTCTCTGGAGGGTTAGGACCCCGTATAGGGAGACCAAACCCAATATGGAGACCATTTGCAATCCTGCATAAGATCCAATGTGTCCCCTAGCCTTCCAGTACAACAAGTCATTTAAGGAAATCGAGTTAAAGAGTCTACAAACCATGGAAAAGAAGGAGGCACTTCAAAATGACATGCCTTTCCATAATGGACTTTGGTATGTGCCAATGTCTCCAAGCTGCAAATGGGGTTAACCAAGTATCCTATTAGGTGGTTTCTACTTTTAAAGGGGATAGTATGTCCAAGGTACATTCTTCAAAGGGTGGTGGCATGTGATAAAGGGATGAATGGGGTAGGGAATGAAAGGGGTAACCCTAGACCACAAGCTAGGGTACAAGTGTACCTAATAAAAATGAAACCCACACTTGGGTATATAATGTATAAGAGGGAGAAATCGTGGTGCATGAGGTATCATGAGAAAAAACACATAATGATAGTTCATTTTACACCTTAAGTTCCCGATCCATCATTAGATTTGATCTCTCATCATCAGCTAAGATTCATCCTTGGTTTAGATCCAACAATGCACCATAACCCAATAACCTGCATACTAGATCTGACACTTCATCAGATATTCGATACTTGCACACCTTGGCCTAATGATCTTCTCCTTTTATAGTTTTAGGGATTTCTCAATACCATGGGCCAAAACCACTTAGGACCAATACCTTGGACCAAATACCTAGGGTCAATACCTCGGAAAAAATACCTTGGACCAATACCATGGACCAAATACTTCAGACCAAAAATTTAGTTTTCTAAGGTATACATGCTTTTCCTTCTGTGAAAGTGCGTGTGTAAATATATGCAACTTGTATACAATGATCCCGCGTGTATACACAGTTTGGTCAATGGTGAACCTGCGTGTACCTCTCTTTCTTCATTCTGTGAAGACTAATCTGTAATTCTTTATTATTTACCTGCTATACTGTCATTTTTCATCTGAGTGAGTTGCCTTCTGAACTGATTCCATGAAGCTGTCCTGCATTTCATCACATCTATAAACACTATTGTCATGCATTGTCACATCTGATATCTCTTCTGTAGATTCATCTAGTTACCATATACAAGTGAGTTGTTTTGCTACAAGTGGGTTGCCATCAAGTACAACACATACATCATAATGCCAACAAGAGGTTTATTTTTTATCATAATTTTCTAAGTGAATATTAGGAGATAGTCATGGGTGAAAGAATGAAGATGGGTTACACTTTTGGGCCAAACGTGGCAATGCAATTTCAAGTTTTTCCTCTTTTATCGAATTGAAGCCCTCAAAATTCATATAAGTATTGTAACTTTTGATTTGGAGTAAAAATACAAATTGTGGAGAATTTTGTCGTTGTCCTAATGATATTTTTTGCAAAAACATTGTGTATCATATAACATGTCAATTTTCCATTAAATGAAATTCTTGTCCTTGAAAATTTTCACGCATGTTAAGAGGTATGTGTGAGTTCACATAACATAGTATAAAATGTGTAATATATATATATATATATATAATATATATATATATATATATATATATTATATAATATATATATATTGAGCATTGATCTACACGGAGAGAAAAAAAAGTTTTTCATATTTAAAAATCTATTTTTATGCAAAAATATATTTTTTTTTATTATTTTTCGAATTTGGCAAAGTAATATTTCAATTGCATTTTTGTAGACATATGTGTTCACGTAAGGTTTTTTTTAACTATTTAAATAAATTGAAAAACCGAAAGTATCCTTTTGAAGAGGAGTGTAAACGAAGATAGTGGTATTTTTTGAAATTTTTTCGTTGTGAATGTTTTACAATATTGATTTTTTATTCAACCTCTTTAAAACAATTCAAAAAAAATGAAAACATTATGTTTAAAAGAAATTAGATGAAAAATATCATATGAATTCGAAAATCTAAAAATCATATGCCATTGGATAGAGGATTCCATCATGAATCCAATGGGATTAACTCTGCCACTTGAGGACAAATTTAGCCCTAAGTCCGCTAGGGTACAAAATCGAGTTGCGGAAAATTTTGCAGAATGGGCGTTGAAATCGTTGATTTTAGGACTTAAAAGGTTCGATCGAGCTATGTAGCTCGATCAAACCTCTACAATTTTTTTTTGAATAATCTAAAATTAAACTACTACCTCATTTTAAAATTCCAAATCTTATTAAATTTTTTGTTATAATGTCATGTAAAAACCTTATTAATTTTAATAATATTTTAAAAGATATTATTTTTATTATACTAAATTAATTATAAAATGATATTAATAGAAATTAATATTAATATATTTAAATGTTGATATTAAATTTATTAATTTTGGATTAATATAATATTATTAGTGACTAGAGACTTCCATAGTTAATCATATTGTTTAATGTTTCCAGATTCACTGTGTAATAAGTGTAGAAATTCCCACTGTAGATCACTTGGTAATGCAATGTACTAAAGAAAAACACTTGATCTACTTCCACAAACAATTTAGCGGAAGCTTAATCGAACATGAGCAACATCAACCAAGAGCAAATATAACTGAGAATGAGAAGTATTCAACCATAACACAGAAGATATATCATTGGGGAAAGCACCGACCTAAGACCCCAACTCTGTATTATCATACAAGTGGAAATCTTGTTCAATTTACAAAAAGAATCAACTCTCAAGCTATCCTGCTCTCTGCAATCAAACAATCTGTGCTCACAGACTCAATCGACATAGAATATATCTTCCTCAAGCCCTCCAAGCTTCCTATTTCCTTGCGCAGTTTTGATTGGGGTCCAATGATATCACATGTGTGAATTGGCCTCATCACACTCACTATTACCTCTGATCCAACTGCACAATCCTTAAGGAATACAATTCCTTCTGCATGCAAGGAATATTCACAATAGAATATTCTTGCAACTGATAGTACATTATCCCTCCATCTGATTTCAACTAGGTCTCTAACTGAACTGACATGCATGAGTTATCCATGAGTGAATCTTCAGTTATCTGAAATACAGTAGTTACATGCATGCAAGCATTAACTAACTAAACTCTCATTAGTTTAACACGTTGTTAAATTAATCTAACTAGACTTGACTCAGTTAACTGAGCCAACTAATTACAATTCACTCTTATCTCTTTAACGGATGGATAAATCCCTCAATTAAAGGAGAAACTGTTGCATGTCCTCACATAGACTTCAATTTCATAGTTCCTTAACTAATTAACTCAATATGAATTAATTAATTAATTTACAAACTATTGTTAATAGCAAATTAGAATTTTACTTCCTATGTTTAGTCCAGGGACTGACTAAAATAAGAAGGGATCCTGAAATGCTATTTTTAGAAAAGCTATTTTTAGCACTTTCACTTTTCACCCATTGTTGCTAAGATCTCCAATGGCTGAACTGCTATTTATAGCCCGACTATTTATAGCAGTGCTATTTTTAGCATTTCTTGTTGAAAATATCAACAATAAGGATGGATCAACCATATTACACAGTGAATCCAGAAACATCAAACAATATAATATTAGCAACTTTTATATAATATAAATTTT
>APFE031510491.1:83127-94825 GCA_000404065.3 Pinus taeda
TGATTCCCCCCCCCCCCCCCTCTCTCAGTGTTATTTCCAACAATTGGCATCAGATCAGGTCCTTCAAGAGAAGCTTGATCGCTTGAAGGAAGATATATCATCATGAGTAACTAGGAAAGAGAGGGATCCATTAGACCACCAATCTTTGATGGGAGCAACTTCATTTATTGGAAGGTAAGAAATACAGCCTATCTTAAACCTCTTGGAACAAATGTCTAGGAAATGGTGGAAGGAGGATATACATTTCCATCAGCAATTCCTATAGATACGGCAGGTAAAAAGCAATATGAAACCAATGCCAAGGCTATCAATACATTATTGGGGAGTCTGTCGCAATCAGAATTTGTCAAATTTATGCAGCTCAAAACTGCCAAAGAAATATGGGACAAGATCTTTCTAAGCTATGAAGGAGACAATAAGGTAAAACGTGCAAAACTACAATCTCTCATAATTCAATATGAAACTCTCAAAATGCACAATGATGAAAGTATCGCTAGTTACTTCTTACATATAGATGATATTGTTAATAGCATGAAGAAATTGGGTGAAGAGATAAAAGAATTTACTTTAGTTGAAAAGGTTTTAAGATCCTTGTCTACTAAGTTTGAATCAAAAATAGCTGCCATAGAAGAAAAGCAGGATATTCAAACTATTACTATGACATAGCTGCACGGAATCTTAACTGCTTTCGAAATGAGAAAAGGAGGTCCATCAGATATGAGATAAGCCACATTCAAAGCTTCATGAAGAGAAGAAATTAATGAATCAGGACATACTTCAAAAGGAGAGGAAGAAGCAAACTTTGTTAAGAACCTTCAATGGGGTTCTGAGAGATTCAGAGGTAAACTACCTTTCAAATGTTTTGCTTGTGGAAGAGTCGGTCATTGTGCTTCCAAATGTCTTCATAAAGATAAGCTTGATAAAGGTAAGGAATCAACAAAATGGAATAGAAAACAAAGTGTAAGTAAGAAGAGCTAATATACTAATGAAGATAGCAATGGTTTATCAAATAGTGATGAAGATGAAAATGGTAATGACTATAGGCTTCTAATGGATTTTAAAGATGATGATTTCTTGGATGATTTAGATGAAGATGACCTTTATGAAGAAATCTCTAAACTCAAAATCTGTTTAGAAGAAAATAATATGATTATAGATACTCTGACATTCCAACTTGCTGAAAGAGAAAAACACAATGAAAAACTAGAATGTGAAATTGTGGGTCTAAGAAAGGACATTGAGAAAACAAAAGCTCTCAATATTAGATTTACTAAAGGATCAAAAACCTTAAATGAAATTATCAAAGTGTAGCATTCTCCTATGATAAAGACATGTCTTGGATATACTGAATAAGAATCCCAAGCACAGAAGTCATCAACCTCCACTAAAAGCTATCTTGATGCAGTAAAGAGTAGTGAACAATTTGGCAATCGATAGCAAAGGCATAAAGCAGATGACCATGTAATTCAAGCTCAATTTACTTCAAGGATGGACATAATCTACAAACCTCAAGTAAATCATACTCAATCTACTTCAAGAATGAATATCAATAGCAACTACAATCACCAGGTCAGTAGATTTGATAATTGCAGGAACTTCTTTAATGGCCAATGTTTTTCATGTCATAACTTTGGACACAAAGCTACTCAATATGTTGCTTACAAGACCATCATGACCATAGAAGCACAAAATCAAAGGAATGTGATGGGGATCATGAAACAGACCTATAATAACTTTTTTCTTCTTGAAAATGAAATAAAATGCCCTATTTGCAACAACTTTGGTCACAAAAAATCTGAATGCAGGAGTAAATTTCGGCAAACATCTCAGAAGGAGCAAAATTCATTAAATCCCAAAATATGGAGAAATAAAGAACCACAAATAGAAAGGTGTGATATAGCCCTGTATGCAAAAGGACAAGAAAATCAGTGGTACATCGATAGTGGATGCTCGAAACACATGACAGGTGATAAAGAAAAACTTCAGTCATATAATGCCTTAGAAAAGGAAAAGGTCTCATTTGGAAATGACACTCCTGCTATCATAAAAGGTAAAGGTTTTGTTCTTTTAAAAGAAAAATTTAAAGTTGGGAATGTTATGTATGTTGATGGTCTAAAGCATAACCTGTTGAGTGTCAATCAAATGTGTGATCAAGGAGATGTAGTATTTTGATCAAATGGATGTGTCGTTCTTGAACTTGATACATGAGAAATCATGATAAAAGTTATAAGAACTCCAAACAACTTATATATACTCAAGGGAGGACAACAACAGTGCTATCTAAGCAAAAATGATGAACACTGGCTATGGCACAGAAGATTGGGGCATCTAAGCTTCTCTCAAATAAGAAAAGCAAGCAAATTCTAGGTTGTTCGTAATCTTCTTGATGTCAGCATTCTAGAAAATAGAATATGCAAATCATGTCAATTTGGTAAGCAAACTAGGTCGCAATTCCCTGAAAAGGAAGGATCAGCTAGTAAGCCTCTTGAACTTGTTCATACTGATTTATGTGGTCCATCAAGGAAAAATTCACCTCATGGAGAGGAATACTTTATATTGTTCATTGATGATTTTTCCAAAATGTGTTGGATAGGGATTCTAAAGCATAAATATGAAGCATTTGAAAAATTCAAAGCCTTCAAAGCCCTGGTTGAAAATGAATCAGATCACAAAATCAAATGTCTCAGATCTGATCGAGGAGGGGAATTCACCTCAGATGAATTCTTTGACTTTTGTGAACAACATGGAATAAAAAGGCGATTCTCCATTGCAAGGACTCAGCAAAATGGAGTGGTAGAAAGGATGAACAAAACTATTCAACAAATGGCTCGTGTTATGCTAGATGAGTCTGGAATTCCTGAAACCTTCTGGGGTGAAGCTGCATTCGTTACCATCACTATTCTCAACAAAGCAAATGTTTGGGTAAACAACACTCAAAATCCACATGAACTTTGGTATGGTAAGGCTCCTACCGTAAAATACTTCAAAGGTTTTGGAAGCAAATGTTACATCAAAAGGACTGACGAAAAACTTGGCAAGTTTGAACCCAGAGCAGATGAAGGCATTCTCCTTGGTTACTCTTCTTGAAGTAAAGGATATAAGTGTTATAATAAAAGATTTGGGAAAATTATTGAAAGTATTGATGTTTTGGTTGATGAAGCATGCAAAAATCCAAAGCAGGTAAAAACCGAAGATTGTGGAGAAGACGAGGATTATCCTTCCACATCAAATTAGACTAACTCTAAAGAAGAAACTAATGAAGCACTAGAAGAACAAATAACGGCAGAAGAAAAGACTCCATCCAGGTATGTTCAGAAAAATCATCCAAAGACTCAAATTTTGGGACAGAAAGAGGTAGGTGTGTAGACAAGAAGAACTATTACAGAAGCTTCAAGCTATCTAGCATTGCTTTCCTCCATCGAACCTCAAAATATAAATGAAGCATGCAAAGATGGATTTTGGATCAAGGCCATGAATTAAGAACTTGAGAAAATTGAAAAGAATAATACTTGGGAATTAGTCCCTAGATCTCATGATAAGAATATCATAGGAACCAAATGGATATTCAAAAACAAGCTGAATGAAAATGGTGAAGTTATTAGAAACAAGGCCAAACTTGCTTGTAAAGGATATGCTCAACAACAAGGTATAGATTTTGAAGAAACCTCTGCACTTGTTGCTAGACTTGAATCCATAAGAATGTTCCTTGCTCTTTCTAGTTTTCATAAATTCAAAGTATACCAAATGGATGTAAAATATGCCTTTCTTAATGGGGACTTAGAAGAAGAAATGTATATTGAGCAACCAGACGAATTCATCCTTGGAAATGATCCAAAACTTGTATGCAGACTCAAAAAGGATCTCTATGGTCTAAAATAAGCTCCAAGGGCCTGGTGTTACTATCTTGAGAAATACCTCCATCAACAAGGTTTTTCAAAAGGATCAGTTGATAGCAATCTATATACAAAGATTGACAATAATAAATTGCTAATACTTGTTGTGTATGTCAATGATATCATTTTTGGTAGCAATGAAGAAGCCATGAGTCAAAAATTTGCTTTGGTATTGCAACAAGAATTTGAAATGTCCCTGCTTGGTGAGCTCACATATTTTCTTGGTCTACAAGTTCAACAAAAGAAAGATGGTATTTTTTGTCACAAACCAAGTATCTCAAGAAGATCTTGAAAAATACGGCATGGAAGATTCTAAACCAGTATGTACCCCTATGGTAATAGGATGCAGTCTCAACTCAAATGATGAATCAACAGTAGTACATCAACCAACCTACAAATCCATGATTGGCAGTTTGCTTTATCTAATAGGTACCTGACTAGACATCATGCATGCAGTGGGAATAATTGGAAGATTCCAAGCCAATCCAAAGGAATCACACCTTTAGGCAGTCAAAAGGATTTTCAAATATCTTCAAGGAACATAGAATTTTGGTTTATGGTATCCTAGAGATACAGATCTTACACTTCATGCATATACAGATGCAGATTGGGTAGGAAGCGTTGATGACAGAAAAAGCACTAGTGGTGGTGCATTCTATATGGGCTCCAGATTAGTGTCTTGGTTCAGCAAGAAACAAAGTTCAATTGCATTATCTACAGCTGAAGTAGAATATGTGGCTGCTACATCTTGTTGCACACAACTCCTTTGGATGATGCAAACATTGCAAGACATTTAGATCACATGTATTCCACCCATATCCATTCTATGTGATAATACAAGTGCAATCAGTATTTCTAAGAATCCAGTCATGCATTCCAAGACCAAGCACATGCCCGTCAAATATCATTTTCTATGTGAACAAGTGCTTGAACAAAAGGTCAATTTGGAGTATGTTCCCTCCAAAGAACAGGTTGATGATATATTCACGAAACCACTTCCCAGAGAGACATTTGAATATCTCAGACAAAAGTTGGGAGTAGTTGATGCATCATCTTGCAGTTAAAAATTATCTATTTCAAGAGAAAAGTGGTTATACATGAGTTCCATTAAGCATATCCACGTACATATGCCGATTTCTATGGATACAATCGCGTAGATGTTGGTTTAAATAAAAATAGTGGGCCAGACTTAGAATGAAAGGAGTTTGGTATGGGTCTAACAATGATCATTTGGCACAGGTTCAGGGGGAGCATATACTTCTAGTGATGCATTGTTGGCATTATCTTAGAAGATCTTAGTACAAATTCACAGTTGTTTTTTATTCAGGTGGAACAGGTTCAAGGGGAGATCATGGTTGTTGGCCTGGATGGTGATTGACAAATGCTGCTGATGATAGTTGTTGATGACTATCATGGTCTTGTTTAAGATATTTGGTCTCTATGTCATGTATACCTTTTAATGTCAAGGTAATGAAACGACCTATTTTGTTTCCGCATTATGCATGGGATGGATGATGCAATGTTCTTGTTTTGACATGTATAAAAAATTGGTATATCCCCACTTGGTTGGGTGGATGAGTCAAACTTGGTACATCCCCACTTGTTTGGGAGATGGATGTATGTATGAGTCATTGGTGATAGGAAGGTCATTTATGATGTATGTATAGAGTCATGTTCTTCTTTTAGAACATTTTTTTTGTAGACCTTACTTATATTTAGGGGGAGAATGGACTCGAGCATGGAGCTCAATCAACATGCTTCAGCATGTACTCAGGGGGAGCATAACCCTTTTCCCTTGATGACAAAAGGGGAGAGTGACTTGGGGTTGCCATCAAGTCCAAAGGGGGAGATAATTGGCATTATGACACAGATTTGGCATTATGACACAAGTGTTGTCCTTGATGGCAACTCGCTTAGATGACAGATCACAATTTAGACTCACAGAATGAAGAAAAAGAGGTATACATAGGTTCCCCATTGACCAAGCCACGTGTACACATGGGCTCGCAGACCAAAAGGCGTGTATAGCATACACACCCACTTTCACGGAAGGAAAGGTGTGTACATTTTGGAAAACTTAGTTTTGGTCCGTGGTATTTGATCCATGGAATTGGTCCAAGGTATCTTGTTCGAAGTGTTGAACCCAAATATTGGTCCAAGGTATTAGCTCTAAGTGGTTTTGGTCCATGGTATTGAGTAAGGCCTAAGACTATAAAAGGAGGAGAAGATCATTAGGTAAATGTACTCAAGTATTGAATATCTAATGAAGAGAAATATCTAGAATATAGGTTATTGGGTTATGGTGCACAACTGGATCTGAATCAAGGATGAACCTTAGCACTTGATGGGTCAAGATCTTAAGGCTTGAAGTGAAGTATCTTTGTGTGTTTTGATCTTTTATCTGAATAACTGATGCCTGTTGTAGACTATAAACATGATGATCTGGGTATAACTGAATTCTGGAATTGTTGTAAAGATTAAATCATCATTTATAGATCTATACACAAGTTCACCTTAGAAAAGGCGTGTATACATGCTGGTTCTGCATATCAAAACAACATATACATCTTAAATTTGATTTGTAGATCTGTACACAGGTCCGACTTGAGAAAAGTGTGTATGCATGTAGGTTAGATACATTTAAGTAGTGTATACCTCATAAAATATGCTTTAACTACTTCTGGTTGTTTTTATAGTGTTCTGGGTTCTGGTTACTGTTTTTTGGTTATTGTATTCTGGATACAACATTCTGAAAAGTGGTTGATTGATTCAGTTGTGGTTGGTGCAAAGAAGATTCATTGATGCAGATGTATTTGATGTTTGAATGATGTTATTGATGGATCCAGTCTAAAAATTTATGAAATGTGGTCCCTTGAAGAAAAGAGAAGGTTGTAGCCTTTTGTAGGTCGGCACCTACGTACTAGTAAACATATGAGCTAGTACAAGAGCTAGGGGGTTGTAGCTCCCTTCTAACAGAAGCTGGAGAATGAGAGAATGTTGTAACCTTCTACAGGTAGAATCCTACGTACTGGTATAATACTACACCAATACAAAAATTGTAAAAAGAAGTTTCTTATTAAAAAGAAGATAGAAATGATTGTAGCAGGTGGTTTTCACCCACATTGGTTTTCCACCTTATATCTTGTGTTCATGTGTGTGTGATTGTCTGTTCTGTTTTACTACACCTGGTTACTATTTATATGGTTATGATGTACCGATTAAAGGTAAACATATAAGAAATTAACTAAATCCTAAGTTTGTAGGATATACGCTAGTTGCCTTAAATATAGTTGCGTATACACGCAAGTTCCATTAACTGAAGTAGTGTATATGAATATGATTATGGAAATGAAATATTATTGACTTGATAATATTGATTCATGACCCCCCCCCACCCCCCCAAGTATTATTTCCAACAGGACCAACCTCCAATATGTCTCTATCAACCTATTCATGTTATCCAACATCAAGGACAATGCAAGACGAGTCAGTGAATTGGCAGGGATATTCTTTATCTCTGTTGTGATCTGTGTATGATGGGTCCTAACATCATATAATGCGATCTGAGCTATAGCATCATCCCACGTAGGGATCGATCTTGCACTCTAGTCCTCATCTTTGGCTTGTTGACGACCTGTAAATCATAAACATAATTTAGCACATATATAATTAAAAAATTGGAAGCATAATAACATATACATTAAATTAAAACACATCAGTTGAAGACAATTTCAAATAAATTGCAGTGCTAACAACTTCAAAAAATCTAAAATTTTAGTTGGACTCCTATTCTTCAAATAAATAACAGTGGTAAAAACTTCAACCCATAAGGCATTGGTAAGGTTTTAACCTTTTAACATGCTTCATGCACATTCTACTAGGGTTCCGTTCTTCCTTTTATTTACTCCATTTTGCTATGGAGTATGTGGTACCATGTGTTGTTGTACAATCACATGGCTTTGTAGTATTTGAAGAATTTACTTGAAGTATTTTCCACCCCTTAATCTGATAAGAGGATCTTGATGTATTTTCCTATTTGCATCTCAACTTGATTTTTTAATTCTTTAAAGTATTCAAATATATCACTTTTCTTTCTCATGAACTAAACTCATGTATATTTTGTACAATCATAAATAAATATTAAGAAACAATATGCTCCACCTAATGATATTATATGTATAGGACCATAAAAATTTGTATGCAAAAGTTCAAGAATGTCCCTAATGCACACCCTTCACGTGCAAAATATTCATCCTTAATTATTGGAAGCCCTCCTACCGTTCCTTGTTTTTTAAGTAGAAACAAATCATGATAATTAATGTGCCCATACCTTTGGTTCAAATAACTTATGTTGTCATTGTTGTGAATGCCAATGCTTGTTGAATTTTCTTGTTAGATTAAGCTTAGATAAACCTCGAATTCTAGTTCTTGTTGTAATGATCTTGTAGTGATCCTACATATCATTCACTACACAATGTGAATTTACAAATTCTACCTTCAAACCCTAATTTGTTATAGTAGAAATTGAGATTATATTATTTGTAATGCTAGAAACATACATCACATTTGAATTTGTTTAATGCGACCATTTGGTAATCTCACAGACACATAACCATAGCCTTTAATTTGGTGTGAATGATCATCCCAAAGATATATGTTTGCACCATTATTAGTTTCAATAAAGTTCTCAAACCAATGCTTGTTATAGGAAATATGGATGGAGGCTCCAAAATTGATACACCATATATTTTAATCATCTATTTTAGTGGAAAGCGCATCCTCTAAAATAAGTATTCTAAATTTTTTTTAAGTCATCACTCATTGTTTCTCCTCTATCAGTAAAAGGACCACTATGCCATACTTCCTTTTCAAGAAATCTCTAGAATAATGTACAAACTTGGCACAATAATGATGTTTACCTCTAACATCAACATTTGGAGATGTTGTTGTAGATTTGAAAATGGCACCTTTCCATGTGGAAAAATTCCTCTTTCATTACTTTCCTAAGGCTTCGATTTGGAAGGTAGTTTCCCTTTTTCATTAGCGCCAAATCAGAAATTTGAGTTCTAAGGTTCTTTCACCTTTCTTCCTCTTGCATGAGTATACTTTCCAACTCATCAAAAGTGGGATCCTTCTCCCTTGCTACAAGAACTATGATGAACATCGCATACTCATCTAGCATTCCATTTAATATTAGAGTGACTAGGTTAGTGCTTGCTGTCTAGGCAATCCTATCTGTGGACAGAGACGATCCCTCTAGCCCAATGAGTGGGACTAGCAACCTACATGAGAATCTACTAGACACTTTCCTAAGATACAATCGAAATGGTAGAAGAGGAAGATGACCTACCCCGTTCTAATGCTAGAATGTCCTCCTTTATGAATACCTCAAGTCACTTGCACCATGGGCTCAGTCCTATTGCTCACAGTGTTTGAATGCTTGCACAAGAGATCAAAACACATCAAAGCATACAAGTACAAATAGCATAATTGACAGTAACCTACTTAAAAAATCAAGGAGCATTAAGATAAATGATGCATTAACATACACATTTATGGAAAATGAACCAACAATTATATATATTACTAAAATAAAGGAGGAAGCATACAACCAAGCCTTGATGTCAATAAGCTCTCCTTGAGTGAATGTCCAAGTCCAATCTCAAGCTCTCCAAGCACTCCTTCTCCAAGCCAAATGAATAGCATATAGGCACAATCTCAGCATAAGGGTGCAAATAGCCAAATACCAACCATTTGGGAATGGGAGAGAATGAATATATAGGCAGGGAAAGGGAGTTAGGATCTCTCCAAGGATAGGAGAAGGCCCTCATCTCAAGGAGGTAGCTCATAGGGATAAGACCAAAGGGACAAGTTGAGAGAACTCGACCTCATCCACGCCAAACAACCTCCAACTCATCATACTGGAAGCCTCTAGATCGCGAAGCTTCTTGTCCTCTTTGAGAAATTTTCCTTTTAGAGATCATCACAGGTATCAAATCCAAAAGTGCACTGGCATTGCATGTCTGGTATAGTGCAACTAGCGACCAACACGGGTTTTCAGTGCCAGGGGAGCGATGATGCTAAGATTAGGGTTTTATAGCCCTTTCTTCAGGGGATGATTTAAGGCATTTTTCCATTAGTGTTTTAGGGAGGATCTGAGTTGCATATCTAGATTAGTACACTGCATGATGGTCATGTTTCGGGAACTTCAGGGTATGTCACAGGGAAGTGCGAGAGGTGTGACAAAATATTGTGTAACAATGCTAGATATAGTTTCATATATATATCCAAGTTCATCTCTAATTTGTTTAATTCTTGAAATGAATCACTAATTCATTCATTTTCTTCCATTTTAACAAAAAAGAGTTTAATCTTCAAGGACAAGAGTCGATTTGTATTATTTGACTCATACAAATACTTGAGTGTTTTCTAGGTCTTGTTACATGTGTTTCAGTCTTTGATATGAGGTATGATGTTGTCTTTTACATACAATCTCAACAACACTTTCGCCTTTGTCTCTCACATCTCCCATATTTGAATTGATGTAGTTGTAGCTCTTGCATCGACCTTTGGCTTCACTTTATCACCACTTGATATCAACCAGAAATTGCATCCTTCCATTAACGTCTGCATTTTGAAATTCCAATTCACATACTTGGGGCCATCAAACTTGGTTTTGTAACAAACCTGGTGAAAATTTCATGTAATAATGTAAATAAAGGAAAAAATAAGAACACAAATAAGGGACATGTATTCCAAGTTGAATTTTGGGAAAATATATCCTATTGGGCATCATTGGATGTGTGTTTTGGCTAAGGAAAATTGACAAAGATTGAAGCAAAGGCATTAAAAGGAAAAAAGGAATTTTTAGAACATTTATTTATGAAAATAAAGGAAATCAAGAGAAAAGTAAGGTGAAAGGTCATAGGTTGCAAGTGAGGAGGAAAATGAAGAAAAATAATGAAAAATGAAGAAAATAGAGGCCTAA
Source organism: Pinus taeda (assembly GCA_000404065.3). Taxonomy (NCBI): domain Eukaryota; kingdom Viridiplantae; phylum Streptophyta; class Pinopsida; order Pinales; family Pinaceae; genus Pinus; species Pinus taeda. The sequence continues at coordinate 94,009 of APFE031510491.1, forward strand.
TTCATTAAAAGTCTTCTGAGGATTAGTTGGCAAGTTGTTTGTCAGTGTAAACTCTTGGCTCAGGATTCGTCAGTGTAACCTTTTGTCAGTAAAAGTTTGGAGCTCTCTCATTATTCTCTCTCTCTCTCTCACTCTTGGTCACTTAGAGTTTTCTTGGAGCACTCTAGTGTTGGATCAAGGAAGGAAAAGGAAGTAAAGGAAAAGGAAGGAAAGAAAGGATCAAGGAAGAAGAGCAAGACCAAGCAGATTCAGCAAGAATACTTGCAGGTAACCTTTTGCATGTGTGATTTCCTAGCTAGTTTGGACATGCATGGCTTTGCATGTTTGTGTTTGGTTCTCTTGATGTCAATGGCATGGTTTTTATGGGTTATGACAATGGTTTTTAGCCATGCCTTTCCTTTCTAGATGCCATGGTGTTGGGATGTTTATTTCAGTTTTTTGAGCTTTGGTTTACTAGATGGATTTTGGAATTAGAGGCAGAGGTGGTCTCAAGTTTCATTCCCAAAGACCTAGGAATCCATTAACCAGTTTTGGTGGGATACACGATAAAGCCTAAGGGAGAAGTCTTGGTTTAGGGCCTAGTGGTGAATTAGGAGAAGCAGTAGGCATTATTGTGGGCCAATCCATTAGGGAACTAGAAACTCAACTAACACTAAGGATTTTGCATACCGGGGGGGTATTTATTAGTGATATTGCAGAACATATATGAGCCCCTTCCAATGGAAGTATTGAATTCATTGAAAATTTAGTTTATCCCACACATACACGTAATGGACGTCTGAATTATCTATGTCATAATAAATTATCCATTACTATT
>APFE031510496.1:4801-73823 GCA_000404065.3 Pinus taeda
TGTAGATTATCTAAAATTCAAACTATCGACTTTCTAATTTAAAAACACAAAACAATAAAAACCCCCTTAAAAAAAAAAAAAAAGATAGAGAACAAGAAAATATGAATAAGATGACGACTTCAAAAACTATCAAATTTAGAAAATAATTTTTCACATTTCACACACTAGAAAATTAAAAGTCAAAAAATAGGTCTTTTAAAAAAAAGGTGTGATGCAGAATACTCACTTTTTAAAATCAGCATGAAAATCACTACCATTCTAAAACTTGATTTCATCCTTGAACATCAAAAAAAATTAAAGTTCCAAAAACCATGTTCTAAAAAAAACATGTGTATTCTGCATCACCACATTTGAAAATCGGGTCATTTTTTTGCTATCTCTATGAAACGGGTAACAGTATCAGTTCTCGTTTCAAAGTTTACATTGTTTCTTAAAGTTTGAAACTTAAAAGAGGAGAAGGAGAACTTGTGGAGCAAAGATCTCAAATTATTTCAAGGATAACAAACACACCTCAAGCTTCAATAGTCATGGCACATGAAGAAGGTCCTGACGGGATGTATGAAGATGAAAGAAATTTCAGAAAAGCTTTCTTTGAGATGTGTGAAATAATAAAGGTTCTTTATGAAGAAAGGAATTCAAGGTTGTATGGAGAGAGCTCAAAACCTCCAAAATGAGATGGAGGAAAAGGAGACAAGCCTCCAAAATGGAATGGAGGGAATTGTGACAAACCACCACCTTCACCTCCATCCTCATCCTCATCTTCTTCTACTTCTTCAACCCTTTCACAAACGCCTCCAAATTCTCCAAGAGGACATGGTAAAACTCCTTTGTTAAATATTGACATTAAGTTTGAATTGTCTGTGTATGATGGAGAGGTAAATTTTTAGAAATTAGATAATTGGGTTCATCAGATTGAAGTATATTGCAGGATACAAAGAATTAAGGATGATGAGACCAAAATTTAGCTTGCTTCTCTCAGATCGGAAGGTGCAACACTTATTTTGTGGCAGGCCAAAACTCAAGAGGACATGAAGAAACATGGTAAGGTTTTATCCTCTTTGAATGATTTTGTTCTTGCAATAAGGAGGCAACTTTATCCATTAGCATACATGAAAAAAGATATTATGGATTGGCAAAAATTTAGGCAAGCGAAAGGTCAAAATGTGCAAAGCTATACTCAAGAATTTAGAAAAAGATATTTGATTTTGGGTATAGATTTATCCTCTCAAGACACTCTACTTGAATATATTGGAGGTTTACATAGTTACTTGAGACACACCATTCTCATATTTAACCATACAAAACTAGATGAAGTTTATGTATAAGCAACTCATTTAGAAGCAAGAGGGAATAATGCTTCCAAAGAAACTAATGAGAAGTCATTCAAGTGTGGAGAAAAAAGGAAAAGGGAAGTTAAAAGGCAAGGATAAAAATAATGCTTTAGTCAAGAAAGAGGGAGAAAAACTCACATGTAAATAATGTTTTAAAGAGGGCCATGATGAAGACCATGGTTGGAAACTTTATCCTAAGATGAGACCCAAAAATTTTAATAACAAGGAGAAAGAAAGGATTGTTGCAACTACACAACATGATTTAGGATCCGATTCTAGGGATGAAACAAAAATCATAGCCATGGGATTGAAAGGTAAATATTTAATTGCAAGTACTAGTTCTTCTACCAAACCAATGAAACTCAAAATGAAAGAGAAAGAATAGAGTTGTTCCATATTAGAGTCATCACAAAACATAAAAAGGTAGATACTTGGTTTGATAGTGATTCACAAGCAAACCTCATTTCAGAAGACATTGTTAAAAAACTAAATTTGGAAACCATTCTTCATCCTAAACCTTATCCTTTGGGTTGGGTATGTGACAATGCCAAGTTGCAAGTGACAAGAAAATGCATACTTAGATTTTCCATCACTACAAATTTTATTGATGAGGTAGAACTTGTTGTGGTACCACTTGACATTTGTGGGATTGTTTTGGGAAGCCCATACTTATATAACAAGAAAGTCATCTTTCATCACCATGAGAACAAGTATCACTTGTTTAAAGATGGGATTAAGTACATTGTTAGAGCACATAGAAAAAAGTTGAATTTGTCTCTTGTGAATGTTGGACAAATGAAGAGGTTTGTAAATGCTAGTTAGAATTTTTCATTGTTGATGATTAAACATAAACATATTAATGAATCTGAAGCCTTCCAAGAATGTGATGCAACATTAAAATTTGTTTCAGTTGAAGTTATTCACACGTGTGATAAGATGTTTCAAGAATCCAATGTGTTGCCTCCTAAAAGAGGAAAATGACATGGAGTTCATTCGAAACAAGATGATTCACTTTTGAACATTGATCTGAACAAGATGGCAATGTTAGAGAATGTATAAATCAAGAAGTATATGTAAGAGATACTTGACAAAGGGAACATTAGTTCTAATACATCTTCTTATGGGTCTCCTAATGTTTTGGCTTTGAGGAATACTGGTGCATGGCGATGGCGTTCACATTTGGTGAAGAGTCGGGCAGAAAACAAGGTTGAACATGATTAGCATCGTGTTGGCCACAATTTTCAAGTTAGAGATGAAGTAAGGCTTTGCATTAGAAAAGAAAAATTTTGAGATGAAAAGAACTTGAAAATAGGTAAGCCTCCTTTGATTGAAGATGTAGGAGAGAATGTTCATATTTATTTAACATAAGTTTCCTCTTCTAAACATCTTGAAGAATTACAGCAAGATCCTATCCTTGACAAATAAATATGAACTTCAAGAAGAAGGAATGAGAAGCACCTTCTTATGGGGTTCAAAGGTACAAAACTAGGTAAATCCAAATGAATTGAAAAGGGAAAGGTGAGGAACACTATCCCTCATATATTTGGTGACTGAAAATAGTCTTTTCAAGGTCCAAAAGCTTCCAGTTGGGAGGAGTGATCCAAGGGATAAATTTAGTGCTCAAAATTCAAAATGTATGACAAAGCTCGAAACCTATGCTAGAGCATATATATCGACGATCTGAATCCAACGCCACTTGAATCGTTCAAAACTGATATAGTATGCTCTAGGTGATATCACATTCTGATCAATTTCCCAAACAAATAAAAAAAAAATTGCAGATTGACAGGTTGACTGTACATTTTTGGGCAAGTGGCAAGCTGCCACTTGGCCACTCCAGATTGGCTAAAAAATGATGGAATTTGATTGGTTTGATTTTTCCTCCAAGTGTTATTGGCTGAAATTTGATTTTTTATAACCAATGGTTGGAGGCCACGTGGACCAATGGATGGTTGTCATGTGGCCTCCTTGTGGCATGGTAAAATTTGTTTATGGCGAACAGGCCTCCGGGGGAGTCAAACACACAACTTACCACCAAGTTGTCAAGAGCTTAACCAATAGGGTGTGTAATGTTTCTTAACAACTATGGGCAAAAACCCATATATAAGTTGTGTGCATATGATATTTGGGGGAAGGGACCAAGGCTAAGCCCTAGCCCCAGCCACCCCATGCCAATGATACCACAGGTGGGGGAGCCCTGGCCCAAGGTCCCAACACCAACAAATGATGCCACCAAACCACAATTATTAAACCTCATAGCCGACAATTGGAGGGGGCGGAGAAAAAGGCTTAGCCCTCGGTTATCACCCATGGCATACAACTTATGGTGGAACAAAGTTAGGCACAGGCTTTGGGTTCTAAGGTGACAGCCCTAACCCATAATTGCATCACTCAACATGACCATAGGCAGAGGCTATCGGAGGAGGCCAACCCCTAGGGCACGGAGCGGGGGCCAGCCCTAGGGCACATGCACCCACACATGACCATAGGCTCCGACTTAATTGGTGCACATGGGTATTAAGAACTTAGCCTCAGGTTTTGGGGGTCCAAAAATGCCACAATGTGACCAAGTGCCAAGTGTTGGGGGCCCAACCAGTGGGGACGAGCGGTTAGCCCCAACCCCTAAGCACGTGGCCCCCATGCGACCATGATTTTCCGAAAGTGGGGGTTAGAGAACATTTAAAGTGTCCAACAATTTTCCCGCTGGGTGTGATTATAGGCCAAATTTTCATGCCAGCTCTGATTTTGGGGTGCTCAAGCCAAGTTTGGGTCAAATTGTAGGATGGTTAGCTGTGGAAATTGGGAAAAACTTGGAAGAAGCATAACTTTCTCATTTTTGGCAAAATGAGGTGCAAAAAGAGCCCAGATGGGGGTTTTTGACAATTCCAAAGCTATTGGAGACATAATATTTACATTATGAACACTTTAAATCCATGTAATCACAAATTTGAGCACTTAATGAAAGAGGCCCAACATTGGAAGATGGACCAAGAGAGGAGTGAACTCCTTTATCATTTTTGTTGTTATGTGTTTCTGATATGGTCTGTTGTCTCTTCTTTATGTTGTTAAATAAGTTTAAAAAACATAATTTTATGTGTTTTGCAAAGTGATCCATTGCCTACAATACATAAAAAATTTACTTTCAATTTTACCATCACCTTCAAGTTTGCATTACAGATTATTGCCTGTTCTTTTAGAACTCACCTTGAGATTGGACTACATGAAAAATAACTTTGATGGGTCAAATTTCATATAGTTATTGGAATCATAAATGCCAATATAGGCCTTGAGGACATTCTAAGACATACATTTCCTCTAAGGCATTGGCACATGGTTTACCCAAATTTATCGTCCTTTGACTACATTTTTAAATTATACACAAGATAACTAGTCAACTTATAGGATGTATATGGGTAACCAATAAGGTAGAAACCTTATCTCATCTACTTCATTGGGGACATACATATTAGTAAGACAAAGAGCCTTCCATCAAAATTATTAGGAACCAAACCACCATTTTTTATAGGTTTGGCATGTGATCAATTACATAAGCACAAAAAAATTGTGAGATTAAGGTAGCCACCAACCCTATTTGCTTCCTCGTGCAATGAATGATAAAAAAGTGTACCAAGTTAAATATAGTGCATGGTTACACTTGATGTAAAACCAATTACTTTTACTCCTTTTACAATCGTAATATTTAACTTTATCCTTAATGAATGGAATTCATAAACCACAATCTTTCTAAGTAGGTATGTAAAATACATCACATTCCGTGAGAGAACTTTAATAATTAACATTATAAACATAAACATGCATCTCCTCACCATCCTTACAAACTAAATGGTAAAGGTTTATAAACAAAATGGTAAGGGTTTATAACTTGTTGAAAATGAAAAGTGACATAGTGATAGTGAAGGGGTTCTCTCTAATGTGAGGTCCATGTTAGACCTCACACCATATGGGATAAGAGACCCATTTAGATTCCGACCAGGTAACCATTCTTGACTTTCAAGAATGTTGTGTCACATAGTAAATTTCCATAGTAGGGGTATGCTAATTCTAAACCGAACTTAACTAATGCATTAAGATTAAAATCGTCTACACTACACTAACAATAATTAAAAAAGATAAAGAAGAAATAAGAAGTAATGAGCCAGTAAACACACAACTTCATAGGCAAGGGAACAATTAACGATAAGTTAGGAAAATAATAAGTGTTCAACTTGCTAGAACAAATGAATAATAGTCAGTATTTAGATCTAAAAAATTCCCATACGTGAAAGTATAGAAACTAAAACAACAAGTATATGAGAGAAACGATCTAATTTATAGAATAGGTCACAATTTAGTAGTATAAATCCCACAAAGCACACACATACATGAATTTCTTAAGAATAGTTAGAAATAAGGACAAGATGCATGCAAAATATAGCTCCAACAATGGTCTTTCAAGGATTCTTGATATTAATTAGTGAATCTACAAGTTCCGGCATCCTAGCTCTAATATGTAGTAAAATCGAGAATTTGGAAAAATGCAAGCTCCAAAAGTCCCTCATACTGAGATTTTTATAACATTTATAGGTTGATTTAATAACTTCCCCCTTTGTGACTGTTGGAATTCTTTGGGGTTAGTTACAACTCTTTAACTTCTCACTATTTACAAATATAATAAAGGAAAATATTTTAAACTCTCAAAAGTGAGGTTGACAGTTGTTACAATCTGATTGTATCTTCAATTAGGAACATCATGATGTCTTGGAGATATGCCACCTAGACTTCACAGTATGATGCAATCACCTTGATCTTATTAGGTAGCCAACTTTCCATAAGCATGTGGTACTCTGTTGTGTCCCCAAAGAGCACTAACACATCCTTCTTCAGTGAAAATAGGAATTCTTCGAAGGTTATTTGTTTTTTAATATAATCAATAGGTTGCCTCTAACAAGTTTTAAAGAAGATACTAAAGACAACTGTTATGTAGAATTTTTCTTGAATGTGTATGAAAAGGAGCTACTTTAGGTTGTGGATGAAAAACAACCCTAACGATAAAAATGGTTGTTAAATAGTGTATATCTGCAGCAAATGATAGAAACAAAACCTGTCAAAGCCTTGATCTATGCCACAGACATAGTTAAACAACAAAATGCAATAGTAAAGTAAGTGCAAATAACTCCAATAGTCAAATGGAAACCAGATATATAAAGAACATATTTTATTAAACAACACCTATGAAGGGAACAAATAATGTTACCAATCCCCCTCTATGGGATGGGTTCTTGGCTATCCTTAATCTCTTCAGCTTTTGTAGAGTCTCTCTCCTCTATAATGTGTAAAACCTAGCAAACAAAATGTTTGAGCTCAATGAGAACTCAAATGAAAAGGAAGATGGTGTGCGACAATGATAATAATCAGAGCTACAACAATGAAAGTAATCGAAAGTGAAGAATGAATGTAAAACCCTTCTATTTATAACAAAATATTAGGTTATTCTCGAATAATGAGCAATAAATATTATTAACCCCATTCTAGAATTAACCATTTGGAATATTTTATTATATTTGGTTTGGAGGGAAAAGGTATTTAAACTTTTATTCAGAAAAATAAATAAATAAATAAATGATTTATTTATCATCTCAATAAATATGGTTAAGGAATAATAAACAAATAATGATTTATTTAAGTATTCCTAGGGGACTTAGTCAATCTTGACAAGGAATAATAACTAATTAGTGATTAATTCATTATTCCTAGTGAAAAATAAGATAATTATTGATTTATTTATTTATTTCTCATAACTGGGTCAAATGTGACAAGGAATATTAATTAAAAAATGACTTAATTAATTATTCCTAGAATATAATTAAATAAATAGTGATTTATTTAATTATTCTTCATGGTTTTAATTATAAATGACTTAACAAATGTGGTTTATTAAGTAATTTCTCACAGTGAAAGAAATTTTACCATGGTAAAATTGGCCCTACATGGTGTACTTTGATCCATCTAGTAAATTATGGCTAGATGATCAATTTTTGGTGATAAAAGATTGTCGCCCAACATATGAGCGTTGGGAGCAAAACGTATGACCGAAGTACATTGCAAGGACACAATCACTAGACAACAAAGTGGAGTCAGAGAGAAAGAGAGAGAGAGACCAATGGAGTAGAAGTGAGAGTATAGTGACAGAAGGGGCGAGACCAATCTAAGTGTCCTTTTATGTTGTGGTACCGGATCTCAGTGAGGCGAGGGAGGGATACCTATACCGGCCAAGATAACTTAGTACAAAAATAATAATGTGCAAGGAAAATGAAGCTGAGCAATAAAGTACATGATGAATGGTACATGACATGCTGGGATAAATGAGACACAAAATAATACAATGTGTCCCATATACATAATGCGCCTGGAAAAACATGATTAGGGGCTGAATACAATAGCATCTAAGTACATGAGATATAATGGCCCTTTCATCAAAAAATGGGTGGGAGGGAGGGTATAAAAACCAAAGAAGCCTTACTGAACAAGAAAGGGCTCTGCAAAACTGAATGGATCATCTGAAGGAGACATGCATGTCATGAGCGCTGCAAGTGGTAGGAACCGAACCCATCAAATCTGCGGAATTGCATCTGAGGTTGTAGCATAATATGAAGGAATTCGGGCATGTGGGGGGATACCTGAAGGGCCACCCCTTCATGAGGTTTGAAACATCTCTCACACACTCGGAAATCACGGGTACAATCTACTGCATCACTTGGACTATCATGTGTATGGATCAGGAGCATGAAACAACCAAGTCAAAGGGTAATGAGGATTCCCTTTGATTGATTTGAGGCATTGAACAAGAGTGGATGCTGGAACCAAGATACACCGCCCATTAAGCCATTCTTCTGAAATAGATGTGTTGATGTCGACAGAATAAGGCCCGCCATAGGTGAGGCAATGAGGATCCTCAACTAAGGCATGAGGGAAAATAGTAATGTTATTGATGGACTGACACCAGGGAAAATGGAGAAAATGGGATTGAGGGACAAACAAATGACTTCCCTTGTCAAAGAATAAAGTGCATGGTTGACCTGGCAACGACTGACTCAATTCCGGAGGGGATGGTGGACAGTGTGACTGAAGGCCGAAATGGGAAACACGAGATGAATGGTATGCAAATATGGATGGAATATTGTGACATGATACAATGGGATGTGAAACGGACTCCATGGATGCAAAGGTGACTCACCGTGGATGCTCTGAACAAGGGTGACTCGATGATGTTGCCACACAGAATAGGCCCAGTGGGGACCATGAAGACATGAGAAAATGATGGTTGCTCATGACGAAAATTGACACGTGAGATTACAAGCACCAAGGGAAGGTGGTCCCCAAAGTACAAGCGTCACATATGAAGAAATTCAATTTCTAGAGGCGATGAAGTGACCCTTCCTGGAAAAATGGCTTCTGGGTGAAGTATCAAATCATCAAAAACTAAGAAGTGCCCATCATAGTACTCGATGAGATATTTCCAATGGTGCTGGCGATTTGTAAAACTGAGCTATGATTTGGTCACAATGGATGATAGAAAAACTAGGGGTTTTTTTATAAAAGGGTGTTTTCCCTCCAATTCTAGAGGAGGAGAAGACCCTAAATCTTGTGGAGATTGTAGCAGACAAACCAACCATCGGAATTGGGATCTGTCACTTTTAGGCAAGTGGCCTTATTTGTCTAAAGATGGCCTTAATGCTTCTTGGAATGATGGTTCCTAATGAAGAATTAAGGGAAAAGGAAAACGAGAATGAACTACTAGAGGAGGTATAGAATCATTCTCACCTACTAAGTCAAACATAGGGATTATGTGGTAAAGGTGGTATGACATATAGTAGAATATTTGAAGATATGGTATCAAATGTCTATGACATGTGATGTGAATATGGCTCGTCGGAGAGGCTAGTAGGACAAACTATCCAAGGAATGGGAGGATAATCGACCATACCTAGATCTGGTGTGATCTAGGCTGAGACTTATGTTAATCAATTGAGAAGATGGCCAAAGGAAAATCATCATGCCCCCAAGCGTGGGATACTATCCGCAAACATATGTGATGGAGGGGACAAATATCGTATGTAAATGTGGGAATGATGCTCCCTAACAGGAGGCATTTGTGGAGCGCCATTGCATTTCGAGTGCTTGAAAAAGGGATTCAAGCATCTCAACCCAACTTGGCATGAGATCCTCCAAAGGAAGTACGAATAATGGTGCATATCATCCCAAGCGTAATCAGGGGTAGACATGGCTTCCATGACGTCCTCTTCATAATGGAAGATGGGTGGACGGGAGGAAGATTGACTACATGATGCGGCAGCAGTACCTAATGCATCATCCTGAGAAAGAAGGTTCACATACGCATCATCTGAAATGGTAGATGACGAGCTAGTAGATGGAAGATCTACCAATGTTGAGACCTGGGTTTCCGACGAGGGAGGTTCGACATAAGCGCACATAGTAACCTTATAAAGGTTTTATTGCGAGGAACTCAAGGATGACCACAGGTAAAGGACATGGACTATGGTGTTTGTCATCTTGACATTGGGGGGATGGATCACGATGGTGGGACCAGAGTCCCCTTGTTCTGGTGTACTAGTGGTACCAAAATCCATAGGTAGAGGAGTAGGTGATCCACTACGTGTGGCCTTGTATTGGCAAAGTGCTTGAAGACAATCATGAAATTCATCGAGACGAGGGAAACAATGGGAATAGTGACCATAGTAATCACACAAGGCACAAGGGTGATTTGTGCACAATGTTTTGAGTTTCTTGGATGGTCCCAGTAAGGTAACTTGGACCTCAGGGATACTTTACTCAGGGAACATTTCATGAACCAAAGGTTTGAGAAGAGGAAGCTCAGGACAGTTATTGGTGGCATGCTAAACAACCTCACACAAAGTGCATGAAGGTGTCATCTTTGGGGCTTTGGAAATAGAAGATGCTTAGGGAGCCTTGTCCTTAGGTTCATTTTTCTTGGTTTTGCCTCCCTGTTTGGATGCTTTCGCAATAGGAGTGGGTTCCTGTTGAGGTTGTGGTGGAACTAGAGCAGTGATAGGGGTCATAGGGACCAGTTAAACTGGGGTCAAAGCATGATATGGTCTGAGCTGACCAAGCGGAGTGTTCGTTGGGGGATCAATGTACCACACTTGAATCCCCAAAGTCATATTAGGGAGAATCAACTAACCCATGACAGGGATAGAAAATATTCCAGGAGGAGGAAACAAGAAAGGTATCTATCCTACAGGGTAATGTCCTGGTAGAACAACTCCTGGATGGTTGAGACCTAGAGGAATAGTTCCTGGTGGGAACAAAGGGGGGGCACCCATAAAAGGAGGAGGTCCTGGGGGGGGTGGATTCAGATGTCTCGGATGAGATGGTAACAATGGGGTGTTGAGTAGCTAGTTGTGGATCAGATGTACCAGACTACTTTTGAGCAGCACATGACAGTTGTAACATACAAACACTCAAATATCTAGGCTCAAAGATAGGAGGGGGAGGATTGGGGAAAGCACCTAATAATGAGGAATCTTTGTAGACTCTAGGTAAAACACCGATGAGAGGGGTAGAAGACTGCTTGTCAGACATCAACGAGATAATTGACTCAAGGGAGGTCAAGGATGATGGCTCGTAGTATGTAAACTGATCGATAGTGACAATCTTCCCTTCATGGGGGAAACTCATTTTGCGGAAAAAAATAGACGTGACGGCTGACATGGAATAAGTGAAACTATGACCCAAGAGAATGTTGTAATCTAGAGGGGCATCAATAACCTCGATGTATACATGAACAGTCTTGCCCGCAAGAGTCACTAGACAATTGTGATACATGTCGAGAGGCTCGGAGGAGTGACCGTCCCAAGCACGCAAAGTGATGGTGGATGGGGACAACTCAGGTGACTTGAGTTTCTTCCAAATAGTAGTGGACATCATGCAGGTCGATGCACCTTCATCGATAATGCATCGAGAGATGATGGCATTACACACTCTAATTGGTATCTAAAAAGCAATGGATGGAGGTAATGGAGGATGTTCTGACGTATCAATAGGAAAGACATTCAAACGATCGTTTGAAGGATATACTGCACCGAAAGTAGTTAGTAGAGATTTCTTTTATAACGGGTATGATTGTAGCACCTCCAGCGTTGACATGGCAGTAAGTGATTGTGCCAAGTTGTCTACTATACTATATGTATGGGCAATTCAGTTAGAAGTTGCATTATGATATAATGGTCCCTTTGGGATCTGTAGTGGACCATTTGGTGTTGTAAGAGGCTCAGTAGATGCTTTGGTTTTGGATTCAATGGTAGACAAAGTCGATGGCTTGTCATATGGATGAGACCGAGTTTACAAGTTGATATTAGAGGTATTGACATTGTCAGAATTTATCACGAGGATTTGGTAGTCACCAGGACCAGAAGGTTGGGGAAGGTGGGCTGCTTGACCTTGTTGAGGTTGAGCAACAATAAATCCTTGCTGAGGGAAAGGATTTTTGAGCACGATTGTTGAGATGACGCAAGATTCTGAGGCGGTTGTTGCATGGGCAATTGACCTCTAGAAGCTGCTTGGGCTTCCCACATTTGATGCATCTGGGGTAAGAGGGGACACTCATGAGTATAATGGCCATGTACGCCACAACATGCACAAGGTTTTTTCATACAAATAGCCTTATTTTGCTTGGACTGGTTGCCCTGTTGCTCGTTGTTGGTGTTAGGTTGGTTCCCCTAGGGTTCATTACCTTGGTTACCCTTGTTACCCTTCCCTTTATACTTTTTCTTCGAATTTGGGGATTGGTCGCACTCTGTTGTGCATACACTTGACCCTAAGGGGGCACTGGCTGCTGGGGCTGAGGATGCATGGGAGGGTGTGACACTAATGTCTGAGGGGATGGAGCACTCGACAATGCATAGGTGTAAGATGGTGAAGGGAAAAAAGTCTGGTAAATAGGTTGAGCACTAGGTGGCCCTAACATCTGCTGATGTGGTTGGGTGAATGCAAAAGAGGTGCTTTGTCCTGAATACACGTTGCTGGCAAGAGGGGCATAAGTATTAGAGGAACTGATGACCCCCTCTAGATAACCATAACTTTGATGAGTATATGATGAATGATGTGAAATAGCTCCAACAATACCGTCGGCGACGTGAGATGCCCCCGGTGCATTGACACCACCAGGATGGGGGAGGTCTGGTATCATGGTATAGACATAACCGGATTGAGCATAAATCAAGTCACATATCATAGCAGTCTAGAGAGCCTTTTCCTCTGTCTAAGGAAAATGATATGCGACATCTTTGGCAATAGGCACTAAAAGAGTCCTAAGAAACGAATCGGGGTAGACACGATCTTTGAAGGGCAGAGCACGACACATGTTCCTCCTTCTACGCCATTCCTGAACATGATCAGGAAGACGAGTGGCAGAGGACTGATGGAATGCGGTCAAGAGCTCTATACCGGTGTTGTATCAGAGAGGTAACTAAAAATATGAGAGGAACGCTTTAGCAAGCTTCGTGAAAGTGGAATGAGAGGCGACAGGTTCGTCAACATACCACTTCGCAGCATCTCTAGTGAGCGTGCATTGGAACAACTGAAGATGAATGGAATCATCAGTGATGGAGTTGGTTGAAAACCACATATGGAAGGAGTGGACATGATTGGTGGGGTCCTCTCCAAAAGTACCCTCAAACTTGGGAATGTCAGAGGGGAGCTTGGTCACATAGATGACCAACCAGAATCGTGGTGTATAGGGTCGTTAATCAATTGGCTAAAATCTGGGAGGCTTAAACTAGCCATGAAAGGCAGCATGGGAGCTTCTGGAATAGTTCCTGAGATGGTTCCACTAGATGTGACTGCTGGGGTGGAACCGGAGACAACACCAGGTTGGTTTCTTGCACCTGCAGTGGGTCCTAACATGATGATGGTATGTGGTGAAGGAGGCTCGAAATCAGATGAGGAATCAGATGCACCAGAAGAGGAGTCAGTATAGGGACTCGCGAGACTATGAACTCAAACCCTGCGAGAGGAGTAATATGCCTAAGCGGAAACTGGGGATGAAGGCCTAAGAGTCTCCACAACAAATGCCTTGGTGGCGCAATGGTTGTAAGACACAAGTGACATGGAAATGGTGAAGGGAGATCAACAATATTTGTTTTCTGTGTGGGGAGATAAATTAATTAATTTAAGTCTTGCTTAGTGGTGTAAACCAAGCGCCCTTCATTTGAGGTGTGCTTATGTGTGTAAGTGTGTTTATTAATTAAGCCCAGATCGTGTTTGAAAAAGGAAAAAGATTGTTGAAATAAGTTGAAATTAAAAATAGAAAATTAACATTAAATCAACTCTTTAAACCCCACCCACACTGGGTTTGCAAACATTGTGTTGGTTGGTGGTGAAATCAACTGAAAACACATCAAAGAGGCCAAGAGATCTAAGCCTCGGTGTGACTGGGATCAAATGACATTATGCTACTGGAAAGTGGTGCAGCAATAACAAAAAAGCAGGGAGGAAAATCGTTGCAAAAAGATAGGGATATGGGTGTGAAACCTAGGGAAAACAATGGGACCCTAAGGCAAATGACCAAACAAGGTTTAAGATGAAACTCTGGTTGGAAACATCCTATATTTAAATATCTAAAATAGGAAGGTATAGATCTAGAAAATATGGTTGAAAGCTCTGCAAAAACTCAGACTTCTTGCTCAGCTAAACTCCTTCTATAAAGGTCGAAGCGTACTAGAAGCCTCAAGGATCTCAATTCCACTTCGACGAGCAAAACAAAGTACATCAAGGCCTAAGCGGGTTAATACAGTGGTCCATCAACCCAGTAGACAACTCTCGGCAAAACCTACAAAAAGATCAGAAAAAATCCCAGAAAACCTAAAATCTCAGGTAATGACTTGTTTAGGGGGGTATCATACTTTTTGGGCCAGAAAGTGCGCTCTGAACCTCCAGATTGCACTTTTGGAGCAAAAAAGTGTGATTTCTTCTCATCAGTTCTTGGGTAGCAAGTCTCGGAAAAATTTATCGTCTCTATCACGGCTGGTTCCTGTGACTTGTGAAAATGACTAGAAAACTTACGAAAGTTAGGAATTTGACTGACCTAGGGTTAGAAAGCTAGTAAACAACATTCAGAGACTAAAAAAAACATCCCTAACAATAAAAATGGTTGTTAAACAGTGTAGATCTGCAGCAAATGATAGAAACAAAACCTGCCAAAGCCCTCATCTATGTCATAGACATAGTTAAACAACAAAATGGAATAGTAAAATAAGCGCAAATAACTCCAATAGTCAAATGGAAACTAGATATATAAAGAATATATTTTATTAAACAACACCTATGAAGGAACAAATAATTTTACTAGTGCCCCTCTATGGGATGGGTTCTTGGCTATCCTTAATGTCTTCAGTCTTTGTAGAGCCTCTCTCCTCTATAATGTGTAAAACCCAACAAACAAAATGTTTGAGCTCAATGAGAACTCAAATGAAAAAGAAAATGGCATGCGACAGTGTTAATAATCAAAGCTGCAATAGTGAGTGCAACAATGAAAATAATCGAAAGTGAAGAATGAATGTAAAGCCCTTCTATTTATAGCAAAATATTAGGTTATTCTCGAATAATGAGCAATAATAAAATATTATTAACCCCATTCTAGAATTAACCATTTGGAATATTTTATTATATTTGGTTTGGAGGGAAAAAGTATTTAAACTTTTATTTAGAAATAATAAATAAATAAATGATTTATTTATCATCTCAAGAAATAGGTTAAGGAATCATAAACAAATAATGATTTATTTAAGTATTCCTATGGATTTAGTCAAACTTGACAAGAAATAATAACTAATTAGTGATTAATTCATTATTCCTAGAGAAAAATAAGATAATTAATTATTTATCTATTTATTTCTCATAACTGGGTCAAATGTGACAAGGAATATTAATTAAACAATGGTTTAATTAATTATTCCTATAAGATAATTAAATAAATAGTGATTTATTTAATTATTCTTCACAGGGTTTAATTATAAATGACTTAACAAATGTGGTTTATTAAGTAATTTCTCACAGTGAAAGCAATTTTACTATGGTCAAATTGGCCCTACGTGGTGTACTTCGATCCATGTAGTAAATTATGGCTAGATGATCAATTTTTGGTGATAACAACAACTCCCTTACTTTCAACAACTCTTCCAAATTTTATTTTATTTTACTGACTCCTCCCTAAGTCCCAATTGATGGAAGTGATTCACTATTATCCTCTCACTATGGAGTGATATTGTTAATATTGTGCCATTGTTCTAGCTAATTTACAACATAAAATACCCCTCGTAACTAAGGGCTTTTCTCCTTGGTTAGCCTCAAAAGTAGTAACAATCAAATTGAATTCTCTTGCATAGTCAATGGAAACAATAGGAACCCATTATACAAATTATCCTAAAAATGCTAGATACAAAGGATTGAGCGGCTTGGTTTCATGGTTTATTGTTAGTGCAAAGATAGTAGGTTGCAACAACAAGGAAAAATGATACTCAAAATTTAGCCTAAGAAGCACTCTTAACCATCGAATTAAAATATTTGCAATATTGGCTGGATGGAAATGTATTTTCCCATGAAGAATATTCTTTGTGTTACTTGCAGAAAACTACAGTTTTTTGGCAAGAAAACATTTATTCATGTACCCAGTCTTGAAGATAGAGAGTTGGTCAAGATATAATCCACAAGCTAAGCATGAGAGTATGGGGTTGGTTTTGGGCTTGAAACCTTAGGTGTTCTGGTGGGAAAACCATAGGAAATTAAGTAGAATAGTAGCTCAAAGCTCCAGGGCTAGGATAAAAGAGTTTTCATGATATTTTGTTGCTTGCAAAATGACCCTTTTTTAATTAAATTTCACCTTCCTTTCAACCTTTGTTCCATAAGGAAGGCTTAGGAAAAAGCATCACGAGTGAGATAAGAACTTGAGAGAATCATCATGACTCAATTGTGGAGCTTGGGGAGGTTCTCTAGCATTGTGTTGATTCCCAATGTAGTGCTATATATCTAGACAAAGGATTAGTTTAGTGATACATTAAAGGGGAAGGTCAGAGAATGAGCTTAAGAGTAACCTTTTGAGGTTGCAGTGCTTAGAAGAGGGTCAAGAGAGCACTATAGAGAATAGGGGAGCGAGAAAACTTGACTGTAGCACTGGCCTAAGGTCCACTGAAATGCTATACTATTGGATAAGGGTTAGTACAACTCTATAGTGGCTTGAACAAGCAATAAATTTGAGAAAAAGTGACAAAATATGTTTTTTTAGAATGTTATAGTGTTAGGTAAAGACTTAATGTAGCATTGCACGAGGACTAAAAGAACCAAAACTTCCAAGAAAACTCAAGTTGAAAAATTATCTAAGGGTCATCCCAATATATTAATTGTTGGACAATGTTTGTGTATTGTTAGTAAACTCATGGGTTTTCCTCCATTATTCCAAGTCACAGGAGGCTTGGTCATAGCTCACAAGTGATTGTAACGTGACATTTGAACTTACTTGAAGAGGCGGGACTGACAATTACCTCTAGGCACAAGGAACTAAGAGGAATTGAGGAGGGTTGTTGTAGCAACCACAATAGAACCATTGCACCCTCCTTCTCAAATGTGAGCAATATCAATCCATCAAGGGTGTTCTTTTTTAGATTTTAATGTGGATTTATAGCCTCATCATGTGTGTGTGTCCTATTATGAAGGATAAGACTTGGCCCTTTCTCTAACACCCCAATAAGAGGAACCAATGGGTTTCTTATTATGGATGTGTCTATAGGATTTGATTGTGATGACCCAAAATCAATTATATTATTAAGAAGCAGCTTGGAAGCAACATTCCCTTTATTACTCTTTATGAACACTTTTATCCAAAATTCACAATTAGTAGAGGTGGAAGATTTTTAAACCTACTTAGATGAGGAAAAAGGAAGAAAAGTTCCAGGAGATTCAACCTTGTCTAATAAGAGACAACTCTGAATCCTAGGGTATAGGATTTGATAATGGAAATATGTCTTTGGTAAGTTTATTTTTATTTTATTTTCCAAAGGAAACCCAAGGGATGTTTCCTATATTTTTGGATGACATCCCCAATAGACCCATTGGTGTATACTAATGTGCCTAAACCATAGGTATTTGAACTAGGCATTTACCAACATAGAACTAGAAAAATACCTAATAAAATTGGCAACAAGTAATTAAGTTAATCCTTCATACTATCTTCAATATGTTATATACCTAATAACACGAACAATAAACTTTACTCTAGCCTATATAAATTTTTTCTCATGGATGGCTTCAAATAGGTTGAATGAATTACATACAAACTTATGAGAATGAAGATTAAGGAAACACGAGGGCCAATCACAAATGAATTTCCCAAAAGATTTAAAATGTGTTTGGAGGAAACTTTAAGTCTTACATATGGAGGCTTAAGAATTCAATTGAAACATTGAAATAAAGTTGAGAAATTTCATAGGTAAGGAAATTATCATATCATTAAATAAGACCCTCAAGGTAGTATGAGACGTCTAGGGGTCACATATGATCACTTATGTACCATCCCTCATGAAAAGCTCATGCAATAAAAGTTTATAAAGGAAAAATAAGATCACGGTTAAGGGACACTTATTCCAAGCTGAATGTTGAGCAAATATACCTAGTGGGCATCATTGGATGTGTGTTTTGGCTAAGGAAAATTGGAAAAGATATTAAAAGGCAAAAAGGCATTTTTTGGACATTTATTTATGAAAATAAAGAAAATTAGGAGAAAAGTAAGGTGAAAAGTCATAGGTTGCATGTGAGGAGGAAATTGAAGGAAAATAATGGAAAATGAAGAAATTAGAGGCCTCGTGCATAAAAAGGCTTATGAGGATCAGTTCATGGTTTTTGTTAGTTCAAGTTTGGAGATCTCTGGTGATATTTCTATGGTTTTATGCTGGTTATAAGCATGGTTGAATGACTAGTTCATGTCATGGTTATTTCATATACTTACTTGTAACAGTTAAATGGATGAATGCAAGACCTAATTGATGATGTAGTAGTTCAATGGAGAAGCAGGTGATCCTTTTGGTTATGTTTCATAAGTTTTTACAATCATTTATGCTTTGTCTTGTATCATATACTTGTAGGTTGCGTTGATGCCAAGTGTTTGACAAAGTGTCATTCCCGGTTGGGGATGCTCAAGCCTGGTCCTGAGGGTGAATTTGGATTGATCAGCATGGTTATCATGTTTTTAATGATTTCTGAAAGTTACAACAAGTTTGGAAAGAGGCCAGGATTATGGGCTAGAAAAGTGGGTCATTGGCACATAACTAGCAATTATGGATTACAATTGCTGGCATTCAGGCCTGTGAGAGCGACTTTAGGTTGTCGGTCACTCCCTTTCCCATAACATGAGAGCGAATTAGGCCTAAGAGCCGCAGAATAGCAGTGGAACCCATGGACAGACTGTTTGAGTGGCTGACTTGTCTCTTGAGGGGTCTGTTGATGATGTTGGATGACTGTATGTGATGTTCTGTCGATTCCACTTCCTTAAGGTGACATAGGAGGTCGAATCTAATTGTAGTAGCATCTCTCCTCGTGTCTACCCCAGTTGGCATGGTTACTTTGGGTAGATCTGGGAGGGGGTGTTTTAAATTGGTATCAGAGCATGGCTATGCTCTCTTTGGGTCATATCTGGTGTTATATATATGGGTGAATGTGTTGGTCATGCATGCATGTCAGTTGCGTGTGTGGCTCTTACACTTGCGTTCCATGTGCTTGTTGCACATCATCATATTGATCATGGTAGTAGTAAGGTTATCATGAGGAACTTGATTTTGATTTTATGGAATGCATCATCATGAGTATATGACTGGCTATACAATTATATGCAGCTTGATTACATCCTTGTATGTTGGGTTGCATTCTTGGTTATTTGATTGCATGCATCAGTCTTGTAGGTTAATTACAAGAATTGATCATTTATGCTCGACTAGATGCAGTTATGCGTATGTGTAGTTGATTAGGCATTGCTTATGCAGGTGGATAGTTGCATGAGGCAATTTGTATATTGGAGTATTGGTTGTTGTCATGCATGAGGTCATAACATGCATTGTTTATATGGCCTTACATTGATGACTGGACCCTAGTTAGTATGATGGTTATGTGTTGATGCACTTATTGATATATGTATATATGTTATTAGGGTTGTGTTGTACATGCATCACGTTGATTTGATGATCTTGAACACAAGGTATCCTACTCGAGTATGCTACGGTACGTTGATTTATGGTGATTTGGTTTAGCTGACATAGTATGCCTTGCAGTAAAGAGATCAGATGGCCAACAAGGTGGTAGACTAAATAGAATCTCCCTATGAATCAGATGGGCAGTGTGGTGTGGGGTACTCTTCTGACTTGTGAGACACATTGAGAAACCTAAAGGAATAAATAAGGATTTGCAAAGAAGACAATGACAAAATCGTGCAGACATAAGAGAAACAAGCAGAGGTGAATGCGATATTACTTCAGAGTTTCTTAGATTTGCAGTGACATGGACCTCTTTGAATCAACCATGGACATGCAGATAGAACTAATGGGGCATATGGAAGCAGGTCTCATAGTAGACACAAGTCAGATAGATTTGACACTATTAGAGATGGCAAGTTGTTGGACACTTTGGATAGGAGAGGTACTGGACACATATATTACTCTAGTTCTGGTTATGATAGACATCATGATCGTAATCATTATCATTTGTATAGGAGGAATGATAGGGGATACTTTCCAAATGAGTTCAAGAAGGCAAAGCCACCTACCTTTTATGGTGAGATGAAGAAATCACAAGATGCGGAGGGTTGGTTGCTTGGCATGAGGAAATTCCTTTTGATTGCGTGATTACTCAAAAAACATGAAAGCAAGGATAACCCTTTTTAGTCTCAAAGGTAAAGCAAATATTTGGTGGGAAGACATGAAGAATGTCAAGGACATACAAGAGGATGAGTTGACTTGGAATGCGTTTGAAAGGCTCTTCAAGAAGAAGTACTTGTTTGAGAGGTATTATGATGACAGAGCTAAGGAGTTTTATGAGTTGTGAATGGGTTCTATGACAGATGAGGAGTATACTGGCAATTTTTTGGAGTTGTTGAGATATGTGCCTTACCTCAGAGAGGAGAAGGCTAAAGTTCAGATATTCATAGGTGGATTGTCAGTTGCATACAAAGACCGGATTGAGTTCGATGAGCCTAGATCGTTGGAGGAGGCCATTCGAAAGTTGAAGCATTGTTATGAGAAGTCGAAGCACAAAGTTGAGCCTAAACATGACTTGAAAAGAAATGACAAAGCTAAAGGAAAATGGCCACCAAAGAGAGGAAGACCTCGAGATGCAAGTGAGAAAGATAATGCGGTTCCTTACAAGAGATTCAATGCAGCTGAGAAGGGGCATGGAGAGCAGCATGCTAGAGGCGGTGGTGGGGAACCATTACAGTCTTGGACATGTGGTAAGGATCATGGTAAGAGGGATTGTCCGCAATATCAGAGTGGTGATAGACCCCAGATCTACAATGCTCAGGAGGCACATACAGTTGGTGATGTTGGTCATAAAATTCTTCGGATTTGTGCAATTATGGACAACAGGCAGGCATATCATCAGGCATCGATCATTGAGATGGATGGTAAGATTTGTGATCAAGTTGTTTCTATTTTGATTGATCCTGGATCTAAGTATAGTTATATTAATCCTAACCTGGTGGATAAGTGTGGTTTGAGAAAAGAAGTGCATGCAAAATCTTGGTTGGTATAGTTGGCTACTGGTACAAAGAAGCGAGTTCACCATTGGGTAAGAGCTTGTGCATTTGAGTTAAATGATACGCCTACAACAACACATTTGAATGTATTGCCATTGGGATCGTATAATATGCTTTTGGGTATGGATTGTTTATACCTTCATAGAACCAAAGTGGATTGCTTCGACAAGGCCATTGAGTGTGTGGATGATAGTGGGGAAAAGAGGACCTTGCAGGGAAGGAATAAACCTACATCAGTAAGGATGGCTACCTCTATGCAGGCTAAGGGTAGTTGCAAAAAAGGTTGTGTGATGTTTGTCGTACACATTTCCAGTGACAAGGGTAAGGAGGTTGAGGATGTTGATGTGTTGAGCAGGTACCCAGTTTTGCAGCAGGTTCAGGATGTATCCCCTAAGGACATTACAAAGTTTACACCTCATAGGGAGGTAGAATTTTCTATTGAGTTAGTGCCAAGGGTAGCTCCAAAATCGAAAGCACCTTACAAGATGAGGACACCTGAGTTGGTAGAGTTGAAGTTGCAGCTAAAGGAAATGCTGGATAAAGAATACATCAGATCTAGTGTATCACCTCGGGGTGCACTAGTTTTGTTCATAAAGAAGAAATATGGTACTCTTACATTGTGCATTGATTACAAGCAGCTGAATAAGGTAATGATCAAGCAAAAGTACCCTTTGCGGAGGATTGATGATTTTTTTTATCAACTAAAGGGAGAAACAATGTTCTTTAAGATCGACTTGAGATCGGGATACCATCAGGTACGCATCAAGGAAGAGGATGTCTTCAAGATTGCATTCAGGACCAGGTATGGGCATTATGAGTTTGTTGTTGTTCCATTCGGTTTGACTAATGCTCTAGGTAAATTCATGTGTTTGATGAATATTGTGTTACGTCCTTATTTGGACAAGTTTGTTAATGTATTCATTAATGACATATTGGTATATTCTAAGAATGAGGAAGAACATGCTGAACATTTAGCAATAGTGTTGAGATTGCTAAGAGATCATTAGTTGTATGGTAAGCTTAGAAAGTGCAGCTTCTTTTAGACTGAGGTACACTACTTGGGACATGTTGTCTCCAAGGAAGGCATAGCAGTAGATCTGAAAAAGATAAGGGCCATCATGGAATGGGAAGCTCCTAAGAATATAGATGAGGTGAGATCATTTATGGGATTGGCAGGTTACTACAGGAGGTCCATCAAGAACTTCTCACGCATTGCATACCCTATCACGTCATTGCAGTGGAAAGGTAAGAAGTTTGAATGGACGATGGAATGTGAAGATAATTTTGAGTAGCTTAAGAAGTTGTTGACACATGCACCAGTGCTAAATATTGTGGATACGAACCAAGAGTGTGTTGTGTCTACAGATCTATGTACCGAATTGCAGTGAGCTCAAGAAGCTTATCTTGAGGGAGTTTCATGTGAAACCGTATTCGGGTCATCCGCGATGTCAGAAGACATTGACGGAGGTGAAGAATTTTTATTATTGGTTGAATCTAAAGAAGAAAGTGGTGAGTTCGTGGCTAGATGCTTAGATTGTCAGCAGATAAAGGGAGAGTGAAAGCATCTAGGCAATCTACTACAACCTATAACGATTCCAGAATGGAAATGGGAGGTCATTTCCATGGATTTCATCATAGGTCTTCCGAGGACAGTGAAATAGCATGACTCTATTATGGTCGTGGTTGACAGTTTGAGCAAGGTAGCTCACTTCATTCCGGTGAAGACTACATATTCAGCCAATGAGGTAACACATGTGTTCATCAGAGAGATAATGAGGCTACACGGTGTTCCAAAGAAGATTGTGTCAGACAAGGATGCAAAGTTCACTTCCAAGTTTTGGAAGGAGCTATTTGCAGGCTTAGGTATAGAGTTGGCCTTCAACACAACTTATCATCTACAGACAGATGGTTAGACATATAAGGTCAACAAGATCTTGGAAGATATGTTGAGGATGTATGTGATGCACCAACAGAGGAAATGGGAAGAGTATCTACCATTGGTTGAGTTCTCATACAACAATGGTTATTAGGAGTCATTGAGGATGAGTCATTTTGAGGCATTGTATGGGTGAAGTTGTAACACTCTCATCAGTTGGAGTGATACAATGAACATGGTACTAATTGGACCGGACAACTTGGCGGACATGGAGCAGGAAATGTAGGTTATGAAGAAGAATCTCAAGGCAACACAGGATAGATGAAAGAGTTATGTAGATTAGCACATGGTGTTCAAAGAGTTTCAGGTTGGGAAGCATGTGTATTTACGCAAGAAGCCCAAGAAAATCTCTTTGAGGATTGGTTCATGTGCCAAGTTGGCACCACGATATTGCGGGACTTTTGAAATCCTTGAGAGGATTGGACTAGTGGCATATCAACTTGCACTGCCTCCAACAATGAAAGTCCATGATGTTTTCCATATCTCATTGCTTAACAAGTATATAAAGGATGTTGATAATGTTATTGATTAGTCTGTATTGCAGGTGGAGAAAGAAGGAGAGTTCCAATCGGAGCCTCAGTGCATATTGCAGCGGAAACAACTCATGCTCAGGAACAAAGCCATAGAGCAAGATAAAGTGCAGTGGAAGCATTTTGGACCTGAAGAAGCTACATGGGAGATAGAAAATCAGATGCAAGCCCTGTATCCTTCATTGTTTTTTGGTTCATGCAAAGCAGTTTTGGTTTAATGTTGGTTATGTTTGGGATATGTTTTGTGTATATGTGTGTGTGTGTGGATGTAAATACTGCCATGAGTTAAGTTATAAAGCTCCAATAACCGGTATGGGTGTCATGTTATTATGGTTATTATCTTTTCATGTTGTCAATATGTTTTTCTTTTGAGCAGGTTCTTCATTGTAAATACTACAACAAGCTAAGTTATAAAGCTACATATGCAATATGTTTGTTTTTCAGTGGTTTTGTTGAGGTCTTGTTGTGGTTTAACACCGAGGACGGTGTTCCCCAAGTGGGAGGGTTCTGTAACAACCCTAGTAAAAAGTTCATATAATAAAAGTTAATAAAGGCAAAATAAGACCACGGTTAAGGGACACTTATTCCAAGATGAATGTTGGGAAAATATATCTTAGTGGGCATCACTGAATGTGCATTTTGGCCAAGGAAAATTGGCAAAGGCATTAAAAGGAAAAAAGGCATTTTTAGCACATTTATTTATGAAAATAAAGGAAATTAGGAGAAAAGTAAGGTGAAAGGTCATAGGTTGCATGTGAGGAGAAAATTGAAGGAAAATAATGGAAAATGAAGAAATTAGAGGCCTCATGCATAAAAAGGCTTATGCGGATCAATTCATGGCTTTTGTTAGTTCAAGTTTGGAGCTCTCTCATTATTCTCTCTCTCTCATACTCTTTGACACTTAGAGTTTTCTTGGAGCACTCTAGTTTGGAGCAAAGGAAAGGGAAGGCAAGGAAAGGGAGGGAAAAGAAAGCAAGGAACAAGGAAAGAAAAGAAGGATCAAGCAACTTCAACATGAATACTTGCAGGTAACCTTTTGCATGTGTGATTTCCTAGCTGGTTTGGACATGCATGGCTTTGCATGTTGGTGTATGATTCTCTTGTTGTCAGTGGCATGGTCTTACCAGGTTATGATAGTGGTTTTCAGCGTAGCCTAACCTTTTTCCAGATGCCATTTTATGTTGGGATGTTTATTTTGGTTTTGGAACTTTAGAATTACTGGATGAATTTTGGAATCTGGGGTAGAGGTGGTCTAAAGGTTCATTCCCAAAGGCCTAGGAATCCCTTGACTAGTTTTAGCGGGATACATGGTAAAGCCTAAGGGAGTAGTCTCGGTTTAGGGGCTAGTGATTTGGATTTGGATTGCGGTAAATCCTGAGAGACAAGGAGGCGGAAAATTCCTCAAGGATAGTGATGGATTCTGGATGGCATTCCAAGTTCTATTCGATTGTGATCGGAGCACCAACTTTGGTGTGATCACGGTTGGGTGAGGGTGGAGGTGGTTTAAACTCTGGATTCCCTTGATTGTTCTTCGATTGGTTGTTCTATGAGATCCCACATTCACGCTTGGAATATGGCACGAAGGTGACTGGCTGAAAGAGAGATTTGGTTCAACGATGTCTATGGTCGGGTGGTATGTGGAAGTCCCGAACCAGTCGGATTTGCCTATGATTAATAAAAACTAAGTTCTCTTACTTTTGCACTAATTTATATGTGGATATAATGGTTGTCATATCTGTGATATTTATATGGTTTTATGCTGGTTATAAGCATGGTTGAATGATTTGTTCATGTCATGGTTATTTCATATATTTACTTGTAACTGTTAAATGGATGGATGCAAGAACTAATTGATGATGTAGTAGTTCAATGGAGAAGGAGGTGATCCTTTTGGTTATGTTTCATAAGTTGTTTAAGTCGTTTATGTTTTGTCTTGTATCCTAGACCTGTAATTGCATTGATGCCAAGTTTGTGACAGAGTGTCAATCCCAATTGGGGATGCTCAGGCCTAGTCCTGAGGGTGAATTTGGATTGATCAACATGGTTATCATGTTTTTGATGATTTTTGAAAGTTACAACAAGCTTTGGGTAGAGGCCAGGATTCTGGGCTAGAAAATTGGCTCAAATCCTGGGGTCACTAACACAAAATTGGCAATTTTAGACCATAGTCATTGGCAGGCAGGCCTATGAGTTCGACTTTAGGTTGTCGGTCGCTCCCTTGCCCATGACATGAGAGCGACTGAGGCCTAAGAGCTCCAAAATAACAATGGAACCCAGAGACAGACTATATGAGTGGTTGACTTGTCTCATGAGGGGTCTGTTGATGATGTTGGATGACTGTATGTGATGTTCCATCGATTCCACTTCCTTAAGGTGAAATAGGAGGTCGAATCTAATTGTAGTAGCATCTTTCTTCATGTTTACCCCGGTTGGCATGGTTACTTTGGGTAGATTTGAGAGGGGGTGTTACAACTTCGAAGGCATGGTGTTCTTTATTGAAGCTCAACTAAAGGAAAACTTTAGTTAAACTCCCAACAATCACGCACATCCAATTATAAGAAACCCTATCGATAAAGTAACCTAACAAGGTTCATTATGCAAGGTTGTTGGACACAATAATATATTTATTTACAAGAATATCAACTCCAATTTCATTAGAATGAATTTAAGTACTTCAAGATAAACTTTCATAACAAATTTAAGGGGACCTTTAATGACACCATTGTGGTTGTTGCTTGCACCTTCAACAAAAATTATGTAGAGTAGATTAAATGATAACATTGAGCAATAAGGTGGCAATTTGACCCTCAACAATCTCTTCACAATCAAGCTTGGTTGTGCTGATTCACTCATAATAGCCAAATTTGTTATATCTTTTTGTAACTACAATTAAATGGCCTATAAATGCAACAATAACACTTTACAATTGCTTAGGTTCATGTACAAAATCACTCACTAACAAAACCCTATAGAGCCTCCCATTTTCAAGAAACAAGATTGAGATGGAAGTTATTTTATGTCTTCCATGGCTTCAAAATCTATTTTAAAGTTTTTTTCTCACAAAAATTATAGGTTGAACCATGACAAGAGGTGTTTTGATACCTAAAATAGAAATATAGGGTTATGTTGGTAACAAAACTTATGGCCTTCACAAATAGGATATAAATATACTGTGGATAGAAATGTGGGAAAAGGAGAGAGTGGATCCTATGGGATTGAATGTGCATGTGGCGATCCGTGTGATGGGAGGGGAGGATCGCTATCGCAACCATCGATTAGGTGTGAAAACGGACGGTGGAGACGCGTCGGCGCGAAATTGAAACTTGAAATCTTTAACGAGACTTGTGCGGTGGTGACTATAAAAGGGAAAGGGGGCAGGAGGGCACCAATACAGTCAGAGTTGAGAATTTTATTCGATTAAATTTATCTGGGCAGAGCAAAGGAAGAGAAAGCGATGGCGAGAACGAAACAGACTGCTCGTAAATCAACAGGCGGGAAGGCGCCAAGGAAGCAGTTGGCAACAAAGGCAGCTCGGAAGTCTGCCCCCGCGACGGGAGGAGTGAAGAAGCCTCACAGGTTTAGGCCCGGTACCGTTGCCCTTCGTGAGATCCGAAAATATCAGAAGAGCACAGAGCTGCTAATTAGAAAGTTGCCATTCCAGCGCTTGGTGAGGGAGATCGCCCAGGACTTCAAGACAGATTTGAGGTTCCAGTCATCAGCGGTGGCTGCACTGCAAGAAGCGGCGGAGGCATATCTGGTTGGGCTGTTTGAGGACACCAACCTGTGTGCCATTCATGCCAAGAGGGTCACCATCATGCCCAAAGATATCCAGCTCGCTCGCCGAATCCGTGGAGAGAGGGCATAATCTTTTTATTTGCTGTTATAATAATCAATCTTAATATAATCATATCAATGGTGTGTTTTCACACCACCAGAATTCTTTTAGTCAAATTTGTTCTACTCTCTTGATACATAGATTCCAGTTGTTCCTTAGTCAGATTAAAATTCTAACATCCTTTCCTTTTGTTTTGAAATTGTATTGCCTTTAGTAAAATTGAATGTTTTAAGGAGATCATACCATTGTAGTAGGATTCCGTCTCAATTTTGGCAGACTAAAAGATCATTTTCATTGGAACTCTGCTAAGTCATTTACCTTGTTTGGAGAAATTTATTTATTTATTTATTTATTTTTCTTTAATTTTAAATGTAACCATGGAGCATCTCGGTTAGAATTCTGGTAAGTCATTTACTAAGTAGAGTTGCCAAATTATTTCTGTTCAGCAATGCCACCACAGTTGTCTAAGTCCAGAGTTTGAATGTTTGCCATATGGATTCTGTGTCCATGCTTCCTTACCAACAACTAGAGTCAATGGATTAAATTCTATTGGACCTTGTGTTGGTTGATATTTGCTGGTGGGTCATGCCATAGAGTGTAGTTTACTATTTGTATATTAATGTAAAATTTGTAGGGCATAAATGAAGTTATAAATGATAAATGAGGAAAAGCCCATACTTTCTGTGGGAAAGTTTATGGTTGTATTTTAACATTTTGTTATTTCTATTTTTTTTTTAATATTTAAAAAATTAAAAATGGTAATGTTTTTGAATCTATGTAAAAATAAATTTAATATATATATATATATATATATATATATATATATATATATAAAAGTTGGTGAAACAATTTTCGCTATTTATGATGTAAGTGTATAAGTGTATGGTTGTATTTTTTAGTTTTTTATAAAAATGACAAAATAGTCATTCTATCTAGATGTGTATTATTTTATTTTTTATTCCTTTTAAAATAGTATCATTTTAGATGTTTAATAACTATAAAATTAAAAAGAGTTTTTTAAGGTAGAAATCACATAGGAGTGTGGAATAGAAGTTATAAAATTTTCTATTAAAAATAAATATTATAATTTAAAGTAAAATGATTATGTAATTATATAATCTTTTATTAAATTTATATTGGTAATGTAAGATAAGAATTCTATT
This sequence comes from Pinus taeda, assembly GCA_000404065.3. Taxonomy (NCBI): domain Eukaryota; kingdom Viridiplantae; phylum Streptophyta; class Pinopsida; order Pinales; family Pinaceae; genus Pinus; species Pinus taeda. The sequence continues at coordinate 33,425 of APFE031510496.1, forward strand.
ATTTTTATATAGAAATATTAAAAAAAAAGAATTAGTAAGACAAATTATTTAGTATTCTAGGTTTCTAAAATTGATAATAATGCCATGAACAATGAAAATTATATTAATATAAGTTTATTTTAATTATTGCTTCAATAGAATAATAATGTGTCTATAAGGGAACTTCTATCTATAGAATATTTATTTGGTTTTTTATTATAAGTTTTTATTAACTCATTTTACATATTTATTTGATTATTTTAATATGAGTTTTCATTACCTCATTTTTAAAACAACTATATGGAAAAATATAATTAGAGATTAAAATCTATACTTATTTTATAAATATGGTGATATTATTATTATTATTAGTTTTGAACGTGTGATCTTTTAGGAGAAAACACATGCTCTTAACCATTTGACCCACTCAAGTTGTATTCATATAAGTAATGATCTATTGTTTTTAGAATAAACTAATAATATAAAACATTCATTAAATTTAAAGTTTTGAATAATTTAGATAGCTAGTAAGTTTGGGAAAAAACAATATTATATTAAAAATATTCCAAAGTTCTATTAAAAATGAGTATACCACAATTGAGATGTCCTTAAAATGAAAGATATGGACAATGCAAATCTAACTTGTGTAATTCTTAGCCTAAAAAATGTACAAGTCTTTTGCAAACATATATATATATATATATATATATATATATATATATATATATAAATATGACATTAATAAAAAACCTTAAGAATACCCATACATTTAATTTCGCATGGCTTCAAGCTCTACAATGATGAGCTCTTGCCCCTAATTTTTGTGTTTGGGCTTATGATAAAGATTCTCAACTTTAAACATTACTATAGTTGGTGGGGAACTTGCCATTTTATTGTGGAGGAAACTTGTCATTTTACTTTTGAAAAAATATGATGTCCTTTTTTGGTTTTTTTTGTTCCAACATGAATTTCCAATTATATATTTTTTAATATATTAAAGAATATGATATAATTGCTCATGTGCTCAATCAAAAAAAATTCTTAAAATAGAATCTTATAGTAATATTTTTATGGAAGGTTAAACTCATATTTACTTCTTTTTTTATTTTATTTTTTAATTAATTAATTTATTTAAAGAGCAATTTCTAAATATGTAATGCTCCAATACAATTATAATACTTGAGCTTTCATTATAAAAAAAAACCCATGATTAGTGTTAGATACATGTTAGAGAGGCTAACTTATTAGCAAAGGTTCCTTACTCATTTACAAGACATTCCCCCTTAAAACTCTAAAAGTTGGTACAAATATGTTATAGCCATATCAACTTTTTTTTTGTAAATTGGTCTAATTCTATTATGGTACAAAACTTCAAAAACTTACAATGAGGCGCACCTCAGATATCACCATCCTACAGAGATGGATTTTGCAACATTGATGTCCTTATCTAGCCAGGCATTTGTCCTACCCTAGGTTTGGGAGACTTGCTGGCTGTTACAAAACTCTGACAGTGAGGAAAGAAACCTTGAGACCCATACATATTCCGAAATACAGACTTTTTAACCAGAACCCAAAACCCCATGACTGACTCAAAAAACATATTTCCTGACTCGATATTCCGCCATTGAAGCCGCAAACAGAAGCATATCATAAGAACTATGGTTGTTCTGCCGAGGACTGAGCAGAGCAGCAACCTTACATAGAGAGAGAGCACTAAAAAGACGCAGATCATGAACCAACAGATAAACAAAAAGACATTGCCATACCCTTCGCTCGGTAGTCCTGAGAACTGGCTCAATTGTCCACAGAGGTTGATGGCACCTCTTCCACCACTCTGCAAGCATATGGGTCCGGCTCGCTTGAGTCTGTATGAGGCGCATCGTCTTCTGTTGGAGTGCTTGGACTTGCCTCGTCTCCCGCTGATGCCTCTGCCAAGTTGCGTTGACCTTGCTCTGGAGCTAGAGGATGAATTGCTGGACAGACCCTCTAGGCAGGAGACAGGGTTGGTTGATCCAAGACTGGGGCCGGAGGCCTGTGTTCCTCTGCCGCTGGCAAACGAACCTCGTGCTCGCATTTCTCAATTTAGTAAGTGTCGGAGTCCAGAAGGCAGGGGAAGCTGAACCTAGTTGAAGGATGGGAGCTGTGATTACATACCGGGGCTTGAGCTTGCCCTTGTCTTCTGTCACGTCTGCGACGAGCACTGTTAGCATCGTCCGACAACGAATCAGAGGAACGAGGGAGGAGAGCTCGTCCTCTTGCCCCTCCTCGAGACCCACCACGACGGCTATTGGCGCGAAGCCTCTCCCGAGGCATTGCAGACTGGGGTGGACACGGAGGAGGCTAGAGTAGCAAGGAATTGACTGAGAATTATGAAGCTAGTTAACAGAAGGCGCAGAGGCACGGGAAGGCCAAAGAGCTACAGGAGGAACAGGTAAATGCAGGGGAAAATCGCCTCGACAGACCTGGGCAAACTGGATAGCAGGCCACGGAATGGTGAGCCAACAGCAGCTGAAGACTAGCGCATAAATTAGGGAGAGAAATGCAGGGAGCCGGCTTGTCTCATTGCCGCGCTTGCCTCTCTGAACCTGCCACAGCACAGAAGTCCAGAGTCAAATGTGAACCATAACAATCAGCAAACCATACATTACTGTTCCTGTGCCTCTGTCATTATATTGATATGTCCTGCAGCATGCCATGTGCGACCCAAAGGCATTCATTAGCTTCGCGGAGGGCGGAGTTGTAGACCTCGCGTGCGGATGGATGATCGAAGCAGCTCGAATGCTGTGAACAAAGCGTCTGGAGGGAGAGTTAAGGCAGGGCGTTAATGGCCGTGTACAGGTGGCGGGCCTGGGCCGCCACTTGCCTAGTGGGAAGCCCGCCCCCGTACACCTTTCACGTGCTTGCACCCGCATCCGGGGGCCATATCAACCTTTTAGACTTCGACAATATTTTTTTTTTGTAAGCTACGGTATGACCTTTTCTATTATATGCAACAAAAATAAAATATACATTCGTAGGTGACCTCAACCCACCCCGTAGGGAAACCGGGCTTGTTGGTCACCCATAGTTTGAGAATGTCCACTTGCCATTCGCTTGAAAAACAACATGTTTAAAACTATAGCAGCACCCTATCTACATTCTGTCTCGTAATGCCTAGCCTCGAATACATATCAAAAATTGCCTTACTGGCTGGTTCTCTAATGCTTATCAAAAAATTCAAAAAATAACAGAGCAGAACATTCAGTCTACCATGATTTCTTGCTTGATTTCCTCCTCATGCTTCGCCTTGGTTAATTCCTTCAGCATGCCACGGACTTCCTCCATTTTGCTGTCCTGCTTCCGTATCATGAGCTGCAGATTGGTCATCTCCTTTTTCATATCCGGCAGACCTTGAGCTATCTCTGTCATCTCTACAGCGACCTGCTCCATTACTCTGGCTAACAGATGTTTCAGAACCCAATACATGTGTAATGCCTGTTTATATAACGTTAGGCTCCCTCTTTTACTCACAGGATCCAGAATGAGGGTGTTCCATTCCTCCATTTCTGGATCAGAGGGTTCTTCCAGAACTTTGTTTTCCAGAGCATCTATTAACCTTCTGATATATTCGTTGGTCCCTTTAACATATGCTTTCTCCGCTTCCTGAGCAGCCTGCTTTGTGGATCGTCGACCTCGTTTCTGTTGGTTCGAGGCCGACATCTCAGTCTCGCAATGGTCCGCCTACCATGTTCTTCCGTGACCCCTGCGCCTCCTACCTTTTCCTCTTCTTGTAGGTCTGCCCCTATTGTTACTCTTGCTGCTTTTCCCTACTTCGAAAGTCACCCTCGCCCTGCATTCCTCCTTCCCTATCTCCATTTCCCTTTCTTTGCAATCTCCTTCTTCCATTGTTCGTTCCTGCTCCCTCCGTGTATTCCTCCCTTCCCCCTCCTTCACCTGCCTTTCCTTCCTTCCTCCCTCCACCATATCGTCTTGCTTTCGTTAAGTCAATGCCCCAAGTCTCTTTGCCAACCTGCTTCGCTCTTCGCCACCTTTCCGTTCTTCAGATTATCTGTCTTTCTGTTTGCTCCTGCTCTTGAATGAATACCGCCACCCAACCCTTGTTGCACCAGATGATCGTCGCCGATCTTCTCCCCTGCCATTTTCATAATTCTACTTGTTTCTTGTCTTGGTATGCGTTCTCCTTTGCATGCCGTCGCTGCTAGCCTAAAAATGATAGCTTTGATGTGTGGCGTGTACTGCCCTGTACTACATCCCATCACAGCCTTATGTTGTCCATCTTTCTCCACCCCGATCGGGGTAGACTTCGACAATAATTGACAAATGAAGGTTTAAGCATTTCGACTAAGACACCATAATAAATAAAAATAACATAAACTTAATCAAAATTTCATTTTGTTTATAAGAAAAAAGTCTTCACTTTTATAAAAAAAAATATTTTAATAAAATGGTATATTGCATTAAATTAGATAATTGGTTAAATATTTTCTTAAAATAAGGAATTTTTTAAAGAAACGAGGTTTTTGAGAAATTTGATTTGGAAAAAGGCATAATAACAAAGATTAACCTAAACTTGGGAGAATGGAAGCACAAACAAATTTTGGATTATGAACAAATTCCTTTTAGATGTCGACACTTTCACGACTATGGTCACTTTGCAAGGGACTGTTCTAAAGTTGGGCAAAAACTTGTGGATATCTTAGTTCCCTAGTTGGAATAGTGGCAAAAGCAAAAGAAAGGTTTGAAAGGAAAGGAGTCTCTCAAAAAACTCAAGGAACTACAGGTAATATCGCAGCTCATTCCTCTAACCCTTTTAATGTTCTCATCTCCCCACATGAGGTGGAAGAAACTCCCATCTTGCAAGAAGAAGACATAAGCAATGAAAAGGAAATGGAAATCGATGGAACCAAGGATGGTGAAATAGAAACGGAATGTAGCCCAACCAAAGGAATCAAGTTCATATCCTCCCCTTCAAGGGTGGCCATGGCATTAGAACCCCCGGGCAACCTTCCAAGAAATGTTAGTGAAGAAATAGGTAGAGTCATTACTCGGCATATGACTCATAACTTAACTTGGGCAGACGATTGCAATAGTCACGAAATTGAGAGCTCCAAAAGAAAAGGCAGATTGAAGCAAAAAGCTCTAAGGGAAAAAGAAGTTGAATTGAATAAAACACTGGGAAGTCAACTAGTTATTACAGAAATACTGGAAGGGAAGGCAATAAAAAAATAAGGTAGGAAAGGATGGTGGGCTTGGTCAAGTCAACTCTTCTTAATGAAATTAATTTCTTGCAATATAAGGGGACTAGGTAACCCCGCAAAAAACCTAGTTGTGTGAGATATAATAAGACAAGAATCTTTGATGGTTGTTTTTCTCCACGAAACAAAACTAGACGAGACAGAAAGCTGCCGAAGTATTTTGGAAAGAGTTCTTCGAGACTGTTTAATAATCTAGAGGAGCTTCTGGAGGTCTGGGTGTTTTTAGTCAAATATGCATTTTGCACTGGTGGAAAAACTAAAAACGAAATCTTGGGTGATGGCACTCTTAGAGGTAAGAGAAATTGGAGGACGAATACCCTTTATAAATATTTATGCTCCAGTGCTATATAGTGAAAAGGTGGCATTATGGGACTCTTTGGATATTTTAAAGGAAAGGAATATACATCTTAATTGTGTGATTGGAGGTGACTTCAATACCATTTAAAATAATGCATAAAAAAGATGAGGAACTATAGCGAGGGATTCGTTCAAAGATCGAATGGAAGACTTAATAGACAGTTGGGATTTTTTGGATGTTATTCCAAAGGTAGGGAAATACACTTGGTCAAATAGATGAACCAGTCCTCAATACATTGCAGCTCACTTCGATTCTTTTCTAATTCACAGTTGTTGGTTTTTTATAGGTAGTGACAATTCTTCATCTATTGAATCCCAAGGAGATTATGGTCATCGAACTATTATGATCAAAATGGAGGTAGAAAAGCTTGGGCCTCTGCCTCTCAAGTTCAACGCAGATTGGGGGCTATCGGAAGAGGTGGGGGATCTAGTGGTAAGGGCATGGAAGATCATTGTTCAGGGATCCCCAAACTTTGTATGGGAATCCAAGCTAAAGAATGTGAAATGACAACTCGGGAAATGGTTGAAGGAGAACTATCAACCTCCAGGAAAAAAAGGAGAGACAAAGTTCAAGAACTCGAGGAACACTACAAATTGATGGAAGAAGTCCCAATTGAGGAAAAGCACATTCATCATGAAGAGGAACTCTCTAGCCAGATATTCGCCATAAGGTGTCAAGAAGAAAATATTTGGAGGTTAAAATCCCGTAGCCTATGGTTAAAAACTAGGGACTCCAATGCTACCTTCTTTCATAAGCAAGCCAAGATAAGGGAGGCACGAAATAGAATTAAGTAAATAGAGCATGTTGGGAAGCCAAACGTTTTCTCCTTCGAGGGCATCAAGGAGGAGGCCCCAATCTTCTTCAAATATCTCCTCAGTAAAGATCATATTCCTCTCGATTGAGCTAAGAACTTCCTTCGTCCTTTACCTCATGTGATGTCTCTTGCAGCCAATCTTCTCCTACTAGATAAAATTAAGGATGAGAAAGTTTGAAGCGTGGTTTAGTACTTGGAACCTGAAAAATCTTCTGGGCCTGATTGGTTCTCTATTTGTTTTTATCGATTATATTAGAATACTATTAAAAAGGATCCCTTGAGAATGCTAAACCATGACAGAATCGAAAAGAAAATTGGTGGGAACACTAATTATTCATTTCTTGCTCTAATCCCCAAGGAAGTCAACCCAACCAACTTCTCCAAATTGAATCCCATTTCTCTCTACAACTCTTCTTAAAAAATCCTAACCGAAATCATTACCAACAAAGTCAAACTTTTACTCTCTTCATTTATCTCTGAGAAGCAAGGGGGATTTATGCAACACAGATATATCTTTGATAACATAATTTTGGTCCAAGAATCTATTCATTCGAGAAAGGATGTGAGAGAAGTTGGATTCATATTTATTAAGTTGGACATGGCCAACACTTTTGATTGGGTCCTTCCTTTTCCTTGTTTTGAAAAAATATGTTTCAATGGACCAACCTCCTTATTTGCTACTTCTAGAGGACTTCAACAAGGGTGTCTGTTGTCAACTTTGCTCTACATAATAATGGCTAAAACCTTGAGAAAAAATATTGAGGTAGCAAGGTTGGATGGTTCTCTTCCAGGCCTAAACATTGCTAGAAATGTTCGGGAAGTCAACCACTCCCAGTTCACAGATGACACTCTCCTTCTTGGTGGTGCCTCCTTAGTTATTGCCTCAATATTCAAGAGTATCTTGGATTTATACCTTCTTTTGTTTGGAGGTTTGATCAATAAAAAGAAATGTCAATTGATTGGTTGGAATTGATCAGGGGTTATTTTGACTGAAATTTCCATATTGCTGGGGTTCCTGATTTATATTGACAGTGTTGAAAATAGCAACAAGAAATGCTAAAAATAGCACTGCTATAAATAGCAGTTCAGGTACTAGTGTTGGACATAGAAACAAGGAATGAAAAATGGAAGTGCTAAAAATAGCATTTCAGGATGGATTCCAATTTTAGTTAGTCCCTGAACTAAAATTGAGAAGTAAAATTCGAATTTGATCTTAGCAGCTGTTTGTAAAATAATTAATTAATTCGTCTTGACTTAATTAGTTGGAGAAAATCAAACGTGAAGTCTATGTGGGGACATGCAACAGTTTCTCCATTAATTGAGGAATTTATCCATCAGTTAAAGAGATAAGGATGAGTTGTAATTAGTTGGCTTCGTTAATTGAGTCAAGTCCAGTTAGATTAATTCAAATAGTTTGTTGAATTAATTGTGAGTTCAGTTAGTTAATGCATGCATGCATGTAACTGCTGCACTTCAGATAATTGAATATTCTCTCATAAATAACTCATGCATGTCAATTCAATCAGAGACCCAGTTGAGATCAGAGGAAGGGACAATGTACTATCAGTTGGAGGTTTTTTCCTATAAAGGAAACTCATCCATGCAAAAGGAATTATCTCCTTCAAGATTGCACAATTAGATCAGAGGTTAGTGAGTGTGTGAAGAGGCCAATTCACATAGGTGGCAATGCTGGACCCCAACGAAAACTGCGCAAGGAATAGGAGGTTTGGAGGGAAGAGGAGAAGGTTGTGAGAGCCTTTAACTGCCTATGAGCAGTATTGTTTGATTGCAGAGAGAGCAAGAGAGCTTGAGAGCTGATTCTTTTTGTAATTTGAACATATTTCCACTTGTATGATAATACAGAGATTGGGTTTTTAGGCTGAGGCTTTCCTCATGTTATTTCTTCTGTGTTATGTGTGATTCATTTTTCATTCTCAGTTATATGTGCTCTCATCAATCTTGCTCATATTCGATTAAGCTTCCACAAAGTTTGATGTAGAAGTAGATGTTGTATTTCGCTTTAGTCTATTGCATAATCTGTTGATCTACAATGGGAGTTTCTACATGGTATCAGAGCAAAGGTGATCAAAGGAGAGAACTGTATACAAGAAGGGAGAAGTTCGAAGGTTGAGGTTCCTGAATATAGAAATCGAGTTCTTATCACATCTCAATTTCACCAATGGTGTTCAATGGTTTAAGACTCGAGTATGCCCTCGATGGCAGCTCGAATTATATAGCCTAGAAGGATCGCATGGAAGTAGTATTAGAGGATAACGATCTAAAGGACTTCATTGATCATGAAGTCCCCAAGCCAGCAGCAGCTAATACTATAGAATTGGTGAAATGAAAGAAATGTGTGGCTAGAGCAAGGAGAATCTTGTTGGAGGGAGTTCGAGACCACATAGTCTCGAATCTCCATGGGAAGGAGACACCATTTTCGATGTGGAAAACATTGAAAGATCTATATTAGAACAACAACGATCAGAGGAAGCTGGCCCTGAAAGACAAGCTTCGGAAAATCAAGTGTGAAAAGGGCGACACGATCTCTACATATTTGAACAAGCTCACCACCTGCAGGGATGAGCTTGGAAGTGTAGGGATCATGACAACCAATGATGACATGGTGAGTCTTGCGCTCCTCGGTCTTCCTAAAAGCTAGCATAGCTACCAAGACTTGGTTAATGGAAGAGAAAAACTGCCAGATTGGGAACGACTTTGGTTGGATCTGATGCAGGAGGAGATAAGAAGAAGCACCAGAGATGGTTCTTCATCCATGGAGGATGAAGAAAACTACACCTTAGCAAGTAAGGCAAAGAAAGGGAAGGAGAAGGATTCTCGTCCCAAATCAAGTTCTTCTTATGGTGGGAAGAAGTTTGACAAATCGAAAGTGCGATGCTTTCGTTGTCATGAGGTGGGATATTTTGCTACAAATTGCCCATTGAAGAAATCCAAGATGGGATCCAAGGAAGGATCTGAAGGTGAGGCATTGGCCTCACAGTTCGAGTTGGATTTCACCCTCTTCGCATGCATGGTTTCATCCATGGTGGGATGTAGTTGGTTTCTTGACAGTGGAGCTTCTTTCCACATGACCGACAATAAGAGTTTGTTCAGTACCTTGGAGGAGAAAGATCCCCAGATACTCATAACGATGGGGAATGATGAAAAGTATAGTGTCTCGGGTGTAGGCACGGTTGTTTTTTAGAGGGAGCATGGAGCTCGCATGACCTTGACCGATGTCAAGTATGTACCAGGACTGAGGAAAAATTTGGTGTTGATTGCAATGATGGAAGACAAAGGCTATGATTTAGTCTTCAGTAAGGGAAAGGTTTTCCTTCGACACAACACCACTAGACAGGTGAAGCAGATCGGTTCATGAGTCAAGAACCTGTATGCTCTTGAGGTTCAAGATGCATACAAAGCCTTGAGGAGCAAGGAAACTATTGGAGACTCGGTGATTGAGAGGGAGAGTACATTACGTCTCAACATGCAGTGCCAGAAGAAGTCTCAGACAATTGTCGAGGAGCCACAATTGGTGAAGCAACTGCAGGAGGTTGTGGAGCAGCCACAACTAGAGAAGTCGAGAGGAGATTGAGTAGAGACATATACTCATGTAGAGACCTCCAATAGGGGGAAATTTCAAGCCAAGTGGGCAGAGGGATCACATGCATCCATACCTCCAGGTAGGAGGTGGGGCGATGTGGAGTGACAGTCCCAAGAAGACTAGAATAGGGTCAGGATCATTGACATACCCAACCTCTTTGATTAAACCTTGCTACGGGAGCCTCGACGAGGAGTAGCAGGACTGGCTCAGTGGGTAGAGGTAGATGCGGATGGAGTGGAAACAAGAGTTACAATGCAGGAGTCCCAAGATTATGCATAGCAAGTTGTAACAATGTGAGAGGCACATGAGTGTTGCACCAGTGCAGGATGGCACAGAGAGGTGTGCAACGGTGCGAGATGCATGGAGTGTTGCAGTAGCTCAGAGGTCAGAGAGGGAGCACTTGTCAGCGACAGATGGAGTTCCAGCATCAGAGGATCTTTCTAGCCCAACAGGAAGGTCAGTTGGGAGTTCTTTTGTTTCTAGAGTTGCTGGAGTAACAACACTTGGGAGAAGTGTTGCAATGCAGAACATTCCAAAGGTTCAAGATCAGGTTCGAGTTGAATGCCTTTCTTGTTGAGAGGGAGTGTTGAAAATAACAACAAGAAATGCTAAAAATAGAAGTGCTAAAAATAACACTGCTATAAATAGTAGCTTGGATACGAGTGTTGGACATAGCAACAAGGAATGAAAAATGGAAGTGCTAAGATAACATTGCTATAAATATCATTTCGTGATGGATTCCAATTTAGTTAGTCCCTGAACTAAAATTGAGAAGTAAAATTCGAATTTGATCTTAGCAGTTGTTTGTAAAATAATTAATTAATCCATCTTGAGTAAATTAGTTGGAGAAAATCAAACACGAAGTCTATGTGGGGACATGCAACAATTTCTCCATTAATTGAGGAATTTATCCATCAGTTAAAGAGATAAGGATGAGTTGTAATATTGAGTTGTAATTAGTTGGCTCAGTTAACTGAGTCAAGTCCAGTTAGATTAATTCAAATGGTTTGTTGAATTAATTGTGAGTTCAGTTAGTTAATGCAGGCATGCATGTAACTGCTGCACTTCAGATAACTGAATATTCTCTCATAAATAACTCATTCATGTCAGTTCAATCAGAGACCCAGTTGAGACCAGAGGAAGGGACAATGTACTATCAGTTGGAGGATTTTTCCTATAAAGGAAACTCATCCATGCAGAAGGAATTATCTCCTTCAGGATTGCACAATTAGATCAGAGGTTAGTGAGTGTGAAAAGAGGCAAATTCGCACAGGTGGCAACACTGGACCCCAAGGAAACTTGAAAAAGGAAATAGGTGGCTTGGAGGGCAGAGGAGAAGGTTGTGAGAGCCTTTGACTGTCTATGAGTAGTATTGTTTGATTGCAGAGAGAGCAGGATAGCTTGAAAGCTGATTATTTTTGTAACTAGCACATATTTCCACTTGTATGATAATACACAGATTGGGGTTTTAGGCTGAGGCTTTCCCCGGGTTATTTATTCCGTGTTATGTGTAATTGATTTCTCATTTTCAGTTATATGTGTTCTCATTGATATTGTTCATATTCGATTAAGCTTCCGCAAAAAGTTTGATGTAGAAGTAGTTGCTTTAGTCTATTGCATAATTTGTTGATCTACAGTGGGAATTTCTACAGACAGAAACTCCTTTTCCTATCTTGGGATTCCAATATCCCTTAAGTAGGAGTCTAGGGAAGACTAGGATTCTATTGTGCAGAAAATCAAAACAAGGATTCAATATTGGGGAGCAAGGTGGCTAAATCTAGCAGGGAGGGTCATTTTGATAAAATCGGTTCTCTCCTCCTTTCCAGTGTATCTGGGGTCAGGTTTGTTAACTCCAAAGAACATAATTCATATATTAAGTAGTATAATCCAGAAATTCCTCTAGCAGGGAGGCCAAAATAATGAAAACAAATTCCATCTTGTCAACTGGAAAATGATAAGGCAACCAAGGAATATGGGGGGATTAGCACTCAAAGGCCTCGAATTCATGAATATAGCTCTTGGTTCCAAATTGGTTTGGAGGTTACTCTTGAATTCAAATGAATGGTGGAAAAAGGCCTTTACAAGGAAATACTTCCCCAAAAATCGTCTCCTCAGACATGAAGGAGAAGTTTGAGAAGGGAAAGGTACCAAAATTTGGAAGCTTTGGAAAACAACAACCCCGCTTTTGTTGAATCATGTAGGTTGGCAACTAGCTAATGGGAAGCATATTCATGTGGAAATATCACTCTCCCCTCTCTGATCTATTAGCTAATGACCAAGGGTTTATGGATCTTGAAAATTGGATGATGGAACATGGTTTTACTCATCTATTTGACATTTCCAATTGGGATGAACAAGGAAATTGGAACGGGTGGAGAACATTGAATCTTTCCAAGCATTTGTTGCATCATTGACATTCAATACTATGCCATCTAAAAGGGTTTGCGCCTATTGCTACCAGCAAATTGGATAAACAAATTTGGCTAGGAGGAAAATTTAAAAAGTATATAGTCAAAGAGGGATATGCTATGCTCGGTAGGGAACTTCCCTCTCCATATCCAACATGAATATGGGAAAATATTTGGAAGAAGGATGGTCTCCCAAAGGTCAACATCTTCTGTTGGGAGTTGGTCCATGATAAAATTTTGATAGCTGAGAACCTCAGGAAAATAAACATCCATGGGCCTTCTCGTCGCGTGATGTGTGGCAAGGCAGGTGAATCCATAAAGCATCTCTTTTTCTTTTGCTCCTTCTCAGCGGATACTTGGAAATTTTCTCTCATGCATTTTTTTCATCTATCTTTTATTCTTGATGAGTGGAATGTGATGTTTAAGCTATGGCGATCTCAATATCCTTTTCCTAAGAAATTTAGCTCCCTCTTTATGCGATGTTTGATGGAATTTCCAAAATAATTCCTTTGTTGGTTGATTTGACTTTGCTAAAATCAAGTGATCTTCCAAGATAAATGGCGCTACCCAGAATCTGTTGCCATGAAATGAATGCAACTCCTATTTGAGGTGATATCCTCTTGAGGATATGATGAAGAGGAAATAAAGGATCTATTTGCAGAAGAAAAAGATTAGCTCAAAATTTATGAAAACTCAAAGTCTACCTCCAATAAAAAAAGAATAGTAAAGTCCCTCCATTCTGTATTAGACTGTCAAGGGAAAATTTTGAAGAATGGCAAAGGAATATAGGGAAAGTTCAACGCTTTCTCGATGGTGCTTCGAAAGGTAACCCCTGGGAGGCAGGAGCTAGAGGGGTGATATTTAACCTCGAAGAAAAACATGAAACAAAGTAAGCATGGGGACTTGGGAGAAACCTCGAATAACCAATCTGAAGCTCTCTCTCTTTGGCAAGGTTTGAAGATAAGCATCTCTAAAGGCATAAACAAATTGATTATTGTTAGCGATTCAAAATGCTTAAACCTTCATTTGTCAATTATTGTCCAAGTCTAAAAGGTTAATATGGATATAATGTATTTGTACCAACTTTTAGAGTTTTAAAGGGGAATGCCTTGTAAAGGAGTAAGGAACATTTGGTAATAATTTAGCCTCTCTAACATGTACCCAACAATAATCATTGTTTATTTATTTTTAATGAAAGGTCAAGTATTATAATTGTATTGGAGCATTATATATTTAGAAATCACTCTTTAGATGAATTTGAAAAGTAAACATGAGTTTAACCTTCCATAAAAATATTACCATATAATATTTCTTATTTTAGGAATTTTTGATATAATCAAGCAAATGAGAAATCATATCATATTCTTTAATGATATTAAAAAGATATAATTGAATTCACGTTGAACTAAAAAACCAAGAAAAAGACATCATATTTTTTTCAAAACTAAAATGACAAGTTTCCTCCATAATGAGATGGCAAGTTCCCTCCAACAAGTATAGTAATGTTTAAAGTTGAGAATCTTAATCATAAGTCCAAATGCAAAAGCTATGGGGAAGAGTTCATCATTATAGAGCTTGAATCCATGTAAAGTCAAATGCATGGGCATTCTTAAGGTTTTTGATTGATTTATTTTTCACAAAATAAATATAATATACATTTATTTATATATAGTTACAAAAGACTTCTAGGATCTTTGAGGCTAAGAATTACAAAATTTAGATTTGTATTATTGATATCCTTCATTTTAAGGATATCTCAATCTATTTTTTACTCATTTTTAATAGAACTTTAGAATATTCTTAATATAATGCTATTTTTTCCTAAACTTACTAGCTATGTAAATTATTCAAATCTTTAAATTTAATGAATGCTTTTATATTATTTGTTTATTCTAAAAACAATAGATCATTACATATATGAAATTAATATCTCCATATTTATAAAATAAGTATAGATGTTCATCTCTAATTATATTTTTCCATATAATTGTTTTAAAAATGAGGTAATTTTTTATTTTTTATTTTTTTTATTTTTTATTTATTTATTTATTTATTTTATTTTATTTTTATATATTATTTTTTTTTTTCACAGGGAAAAGGCGGTAACGTTTTATTTATAAAATGAAAAGTTACACAAAGCAGATGCATTGAAGCATTTCCATAAGTTTCCCATTGGACTCTAGTGCTTTCGCACACAATGCAACGTAGCTAAGCTATCGTGCATTTAGAAAAAATGAAAGAAAAGAAAAAAGAAAGGAGAAAAGGATAGGAAAAACTAGTTCCCGGTAGTGAGTAGAAGACTCACACCTCATGTTTTTCTCCCCTTCTTCTTTTCGACCTTGCGCCACTCTCCTTGAGTGGGCTCGATCGAAGCTAGAACTAACTGTGTTTCTGCTTTCTGTGAGACTGTATCCTTGTCTGAGTCTGAAGTATCTGAGTGGTGATGTTGTTTGATCCCTCCCATACTCAGATCCTCGCTTGCCTTCTCTGCCTGATTTGAGTGGAACTGTGAAACCTTGTTATCTGTTATGGTTTCCTTTTGGGTCTCCTTTCCTTGGGAAGGCTCAGAATTCCCTGTGGGGGTAACTTCCTCCTCTGCTTCTGATTCTTCGTCATCTGAGTCAGGAGAGGGGAATTGCCATCCTTTCATCTACTTCCCTTTCTGCTTCTTTTTACTGTTTGCTTTCTTGGCTTCTGGGCATGTACTTTGCAAGTGTCCTGTCAACCTACAGTTCCTGCATCTGAAAGCAATGTTTTCATAGTCTAGTCCTTGCAGCCAGTTTTGTTGTTTGTATACCAGCCTTATATTTTCCGGCAGTCCTTTACTTAGATCTACTTCCACACAAATGTGTGCAAAAGTGTAGATCCTCTCATCAATCCTTTCCAGATCTGTTTTGATATATTTCCCTATGCTGTTCCCAATTCCTTCCAAAACTCGTTCACTCCAAAAGTGAAGGGGGAGGTTATATAGGCGGACCCAGACCGACATTTTGGAGACAGTCATTTTGTTTGGATCAAAATCTGAAAACCATGGGATTATAAAAAGACCCGATGTTCCCAAAAACCAAGGCCCAAAACTGATGATTGTATCTCTGACTTCCATGGATCTAAATTTAACTATAAAAAATCCCTTGGAGCATAAATGTATATCACATTCCATGGTCTAATTGGTGAAGATCCAGTGAAATAGATCCATTGGCTTTGGCCAAAAACTGTTAGATCGACAGATTAGGGCCTGTGTTTCATATGAATTGACGAAATCTTCAAGTCCTGTAGCATCAAGGTTGAGGGTTGGGGTTTGCCCTAGCTGATCTACTATGTATGGTCTAGGTGTATATCCACCTTGATCTGGAGAGGGCCCTGGATCTCTGTTACCCTGTAATATGTTTTTGTAAGAGGAGCCTCCCTTGGGTTGATGCTGAGATGCAACCTTTTTCCCCTTGTCTCCTCCTGAGGAGCTTGGCTGTCCCTGGGGAAGAGCCCCTCCTCTCAGCCTAAGGTTTAAAGCAATGGTTGTTTCTGGGCTAATATCATAGTTTTTCAGGGTTCTGCTATCCTGAAGGGACCGCCTACCACTGACCAAATGTTGGATCTGAACAGGGTATCCCATCAAAGCCCATATTTGTTGTTTGAACTGCATAATGGTGCTTTCTGCATGTACCCACACTAGACTGGTTTTCCCCACAGGGGTTTTAATAAAAATCTGAAAACAAGTTGTTGTTACCTGTAGCTTGGGTTCTGGCTGTGATCCTGATCCGCCTAACCCGGTGTCACGCATATGGTCCTTATGTTGTCAATCTGCCTTAAAGGTTAGATCTGTGTGCTCTGACTCTGCCGTGCCAAGTTTTGTTCGCCCTTTCATCCCTTTGATGCAACCCCTCGTTAGATCGATGGGAGGCAGGGGATCCATGGCGTAATTCCGCTTTAACGCCAAATATCCTCTGATCGACAAACCGTATTCGTGAAAAAGATTATCCAACTTCCACTCCGGCATTGATTCATAATCGGCCTTCGAATACCGAGGATAAACCACCGACATTTGAAAAAATGCAGGGCCAGTCTCCCCCTCCATTTCTTGAGGAAAAGCCCTCATTTTCATCGCCATTTAAAGAGCTTGGAAAGGGATTTTCCAATTCCAGGGCCTTGGCTTCGGCCTCCAAGGCAATTGGACTCCTTTCCCTTCGCAACAGTTTCTTGCGTATATCTTCAAGCGAACCGTTTTAAAAATGAGGTAATGAAAACTTATATTAAAACAATCAAATAAAAGACGAATTAATAAAAATTTATACTAAAAACACCAAATAAATGTTTTATATATATAAATTCTCTTATAGACACATATTATTATTCTATTGAAGTAATAATTAAAATGAACTTATATTAATATAATTTTCATGTTTCATCACGATCTTACCATAGTTTTAAAAACCTGGGATGTCAAATAATTGATGTTACCAATTTTTTTTTTTTAATATTTTCTATATAAAAATAATGGAAAACTTTATCTTATATTACAATATCCATCATCTTTTTCATGAGCCATCATCCATAGCAATGTCACATCCATTTGTAAAAGGTCGCATTATAGACACTCCTTAGAGAATATAATAGTACTGCAGACAGTTAATCCAAAAGAGCTTTTTTTGATGGACTTTGGGTACATATTGCGAAATGAACTTTAGGGTTGTTAGGTCCAATCAATCTAAACAATCCAGCTGGAACATTTAAATTAATCCTTTCATCACACTCCAGCTAGAACAGTTGAATTAGTCCTTTCATCACAATCCAGCTGGAACATTTAAATTAACCCTTTCATCATAACAGATAAATGGACAATGCAACTTACAGCCTTCTAGATAAAAGAGACCTCAAAAAATTTTGAATTAAAAAAAAAAAAATGCATGTTACAATTTTAGAACATTTATTTTTCAAAATTCAATATTTTAGCTCTTTTTGTCGAAATGTAATTTTAGTTGTACCTAGTGAACTATTTTTCGCTGTTTTAGAATAAAAGTAATTCAACTATAGTTTTATAAGCTGAAAAAACTTACTATAACTCTTTGTCAAGAATAATCTTGCTAAGCAAATCATAGAGTAGGCAAATCATAGAAGAGTGCCAAGAAGAAATAGCTGTAAACTATATAAATATATTTTATTCAATTGAATAACAAAAAATAACTATATTTAGTAAAAAAATAAAGGAAATAAGTTTAGAGTAAATACCATTGAATAACAAAAAATAACCATATTCCGTGAAAAAATAGAGAAAAAATGGAGGAAAGAAGTTTAGAGTAAATATAATTGAACATATAGAAGTTAGAATCTTTTCTTCTTCTTCTTTTTTTTCCTTTTTTTATTTATTTTACTACTACATTTTTTTAATATGTTTTTTGTTTTTTGTTTTTTGTTTTTGTTTTTGTTTATTTTGTTTTTGTTTTTTGTTTTTTGTTTTTTTGTTTTTGCTTTTGTTTATTTTGTTTTTGTTTTTGTTTTTGTGTTTGTTTGTTTGTTTGTTTGTTTTTTTGTTTTGTTTTGTTTTGTTTTGTTTTGTTTTGTTTTTTTGTTTTGTTTTGTTTTGTTTTGTTTTGTTTTTTTGTTTTGTTTTGTTTTGTTTTGTTTTGTTTTTTTTTTTTTTGTGTGAGAGGATCACATTAACATGCATGTTTTTGCAATTGAACTTTTGATGTTACTTTTCCTTTGTATATTTTTGGAATAAAAAAGTTAATTATGAATATTGGATTTAGCTTTCAAATCTTATGTTAGTGTTTGTTATATAGGCTTTAAGCTAGCAAGCTAGCATTATCTTAAGCATGCAACAAATGTTATGTGGCTTAGACACTATGTAGGGTTGATGTTGGTGTTATACAATTTTGAAATGTATGTATTCTTGCGTTTACATCATTCTCACTTTGTAACTTGCCTTTATCTATTTGTAGGATACAATTGTCATTTTAAGTTTTCATATGTTGATGTAGATGACTATGTTTGATGTTGTAGATAAGGCACCTATTAGAGGAAGAACAAGAAATTTGAATGTCCAACACAAATTACAAGTAACATAGCTAGCAACAACAAAGTCATGATTGCACTATGCATTTTACTTAGAGTGATTTCAACAAAGGTTGAAATATTCCTCTCACATTGATGAAGACATTATTTATGTGCAAGTAGGATTGCCACATCCATATAGTTAATTTAGAGAATTATGTTCATATTTTCAATTACAAAGGTGAACATTACAATATATGTGATGATGTCAAAGTGAATCCATTGATAATAAGTTTGCACATGGTAGTGATTCCCTATTTCTATTGATTTAATCTCTTACAATTTGATACCTTGTTTTTGCATTGGATAATGAAAAGTATCAAAAAGTTGATAAATAAGTGGTGCCCTACAAATATAAAGGCTCCAAATGCTTTTTATGGATGTCTTGACACTACATTTTCTTATTGTCCTTTGTAGGAAGATGAGGAAGAAGACCAAAAATTGTTGGTTGAAATCCATGATAATAAGGAATTACAAATTGATCATGAACTTGCCCTTGAAAATGATGTTCCCTAATAGATATTATGGAAGGAATATAGGAAATTGGATTTAGAATGAAAGTTGTGCATTATAAGCTTGAGTTGCAACATGCTAAAAGAAAGAAAATCCCTATAATGCATGTCCCTATGAAGGAAGGTAGTGATGGGCATAATGGTAGAAGAATATGTCACTGTATGATTTGTAAATTTGCGGATATTCCAAAAGACAATTTGTCACAACAAATTTGATGAAAAATAGATTGAAATTTGAAATCCATACTTTGAGGGTTAATTTTCCTTAGATTTCTAGATTTATTAATTATAGTTTTTTTTGCACATGCATGCAATAGAGAATAGTGAAACAAAAACACACACCAATCACAATGAGCACTAATATGTGATTAGAAACCCCAACTAGAAAGTGAGGCTACTATGCTCTCTTTTTCTTTAGAATGAAAATAGTGCAAACACAAAGGAGAAGGCACTCTATGGAGTCGCTTGAGACTTGTGGCTTGATAAGTTCTTATAAACTCTAAACCTCCTCTATTATGTTATCTCACTCCCACTCTCAAGTTGTTTTGCTCTATTATTGAACCGAATACAATAGAATGCATGAAACACCTTTTTCTCTTAGTAGCCAGTGATAACACAACTCAATAGCCAACTAGGGTGGAGTGACTCCTTAAACTCTTAAATAGGGTTACAAAATTGACCCTTCTATAGCCTTCTTAATCATATTCATGTGTGTAGATTATATTTCATGAGTAATGGAGGTTGATGTGCATCCTTTTGAAATATGGTGGTCAATCATGATAGACTAACTTCCATGAGGCATAATTTTTGCAATCGATCTCCAATTGACATATTTCTTAGAATGTTGGAAAGGTTTATGTGTGTAGAATAAGATAAGGGAGTGTCATAATTAAGTAGAAACTTTTTACCCCTACAACATAATTTAAGGATTGATTTCCCTTATTTATCTACACCAAAAGCGTCATGTTGGTTGACAAATAATATAATGATTTAATCTAATTCAATGGGCACCATTGCCACGAGCAAATTATTTTGCATCATAACACCCTCAATGGCTTCAACAAGTTGCCTTACATGTATCCTTCTACTCCCAAGAAGCACAAGGCAAAAATCCTCTTATGGAGAATGGAGGCAAGAGGATAATATTTTTATTATCTCATGTCATAATTGAGTAAGGAGATTTCTTGGAATGGGCTAGATGAAACATTTCTAAAAACTTTGTATTGCTATTTCTACATATAACACATAATTTTGATATTTTTTTGGTTTGTTAGTTTGTCCACAAATTGGTGGGACTAACTTATGGCTTGAGAAACTGTAACCCAAGGGTTAACAAATTGGGATTTTGACATGGGTGGGGAGGGTAAATTTTCCTCACAATCACTCAAAATATACCTAACTGACAATTTATAGTTGTTTTTTATGTAATGTTTTAATCATTCAACTTTGATGGTTTAAGTTTCCAAAATAAGTCAACTAGCTCTGACGTTCAAATTATTAAATACAATACAATTTAAATTACATGCATTACATAAAAAGGAAACTATACATAGTAAAAAATAAAGTCATGCTAACATACTCCAACATAACATTGATATGATAACTATGACATGAATGACCTCAATAAATTCAAGTCTATGTTTAACACCATTTATGGGTTTTGAGTTAAAAGAAAAAAAATGTTTGAATGTTGAAAAATGTTAGAGATTCTTGGACTTGGGTGAACCAAATAATATTTGAAAGATTTTAGGTTTTTCTTTTATAATTTGATCGTATATAACAGATGTCTCACCATAGCACTAGTGCAATGACCATGGCATGCATCACATACAAAAAAACAATTATAGATTAGTATACTTGAAATAGTTCAAGAGATATAAGGGTTCTCCATTCATCAGATTTATGCCAACATTATACATGACAATTTTTTTTCATGGTCCTTGGAGATCGATGGTTGTTATGTCCATGAAATATTTGTACCATGTAGATCTACTTGAAAAGATCAACTCCAATAAGCTCAACCATGGACCTTGACCCCGAGACTGTCGAGAGAATTGAACTCGTGACCTCTCAATAGCACCTCCCATCGAGGTTCAACACTTTGATGGATTATTATCCTATTTCAAAGTCCTCAAATTGTTTTAAGGGAAAATAACATTTTTTACTTGAATGTGTTTGCATTGAGATAAATCTCATGCCAAGTTTGTGTAATCAAAGGAATTATCAGGATGTTACCATCACATCATCGCCATCTAGACAATTGTTTTGGGTGTTAATTCAAGTGGTTGTCCCATCTTCATAACACCTCTAGGATGAGCCATATGTATATTTATACATATTTTATTAGGTTGGTAAGTCAGGACATGTTGGGCATGTGTGCCCATGTATATATATGCGTTTTAGTGCATGTGTGCTTACATTTATATGTATTGAGCCCAAAGAACATGTTTTATTTTAGGGTAATGAGCCCATGTGCTAGAAGCCTAGCTAACCTAGCAAACATGAATGTAATCACAGTAATATTAATAAAAATACACCATTGTTACAGACAAGGTGATGTAGGAGCATTTGAACTTCCAAGCCACTAAGTCTTCAATGTGAAAAAGCTTCAAAAAGGGGTCTTTATTTTTGAGAAGAATTTTTATTATTCTATGTAAATAAGTTATATTTTCTGAGTTGAGATATTTTATGATTTTTAGAAATAGATAAGTCATAGCTTTAGAAAAGCTATGGATAGGAAATATTTTATCCATAAGGAAAAAACAAATCTTCCTTATAAAGCATGGGGGATTCTAGGGATAGATTGAGTGATTTTAGAATTTAGAAAATATGATTTATGGAGTGATTTTAGGATCTAAAAAAATCTAGAATGTTTCTAAATTCTATCTATTGTAAGCCTATGGTCAATAAAAAGAAGAGAGTAAGTGTGTGGAAAGGAGAGAATGGCCAAATGAATGTAGAATCGGGCCAGGAGAGGAAGAGAGTTTTTGAGTATTTGTGTATGTACATATTTTAATTATAGATTTTCATACTTTCTATGTATGAATTATGTACATGCATGATTGCTTGAAGAATTCTAGTTTGTGTGCAAAATTTGGAATTAATATGCCATTGAGCCTTTGAATGCGTGTGTTGTTTAAATATTTTCCTACATCACAAGGTTGTACTAGAAAGGGGGCTAAAGCTCAAGTTAAGGGATTAAGCCAACGGGATAAGGGATAAGGGATAAGTGATGGGATTAAGCCAAAGGACTAAGGGATTAAGTCTAGGGGACAAGTCAAATATTGAATTAAACCCTAAAATCATGTTTTTATCCTATGTTTCTAGAAAGTGGAAAAGGGTGCTTCATAAGGTGCAACTCATAAG
This sequence comes from Pinus taeda, assembly GCA_000404065.3. Taxonomy (NCBI): domain Eukaryota; kingdom Viridiplantae; phylum Streptophyta; class Pinopsida; order Pinales; family Pinaceae; genus Pinus; species Pinus taeda. The sequence goes on from APFE031510496.1 coordinate 55,766, forward strand.
AAAACCATAAACTGCCATGGATATTCCATAGGACTATTTGTCACAACAGATTAGATAAAAATAGACTAAAATCTATATTATGAGGGTTAATTTCCTTAGATTCCATATTTATTAATTACTATATTTTGTTCATGCATGTAATAGACAAAATGCGGAAGATGGAGAATAATAATCTACAAATGCACACCAACCATGATGAACACAATATATGTTATAGGAAACCTTATGGGAGAAAACCCAGCTATAATGTGAAGTTGCTTAGTTCTCTCTTTCTTTGGAATGCAAATAATGCAAGTACAAAAGGAGAAGGCACTCTTTATACAAAATGAAGAAGATGGAGAGTAATAAACTACAAATGCACACCAACCACAATGAACACAAGATATGATATGGGAAACCTTATGGGAGAAAACCCAACTCAATGTAATTCTTCTTTGTTCTCTTTCTCTTTGGAATGCAGATAATGTAAGTACAAAAGGAGAAGGTACTCTTTATGGAGTTACCTAAGATCTGTGGCCTCATATGCCACTATAGAGACTAATCCCCCTCCGTTATGCTCTCTCGCTCCTGCTCACAATTTGTTTCTCTCTACTATGGAACAAGATACAATCCAAATTGAATGGAACCCATTTTCCTCCTAATGACCTAGTTATAACGTTGCATGTTAGTGAACTAGGTTAAGTTTGATCTCCTTCAACTTTGAACTTGAGTTAGAACTTTTACCCTTATATAGTATTCATAAAAGTTCCCACATGGATACCACATTCCTCATGAGTAACAATGGATGATTTGGAATCCTCATGAACCTTGGTGGCTAATTGTGATAGGTCAACTTCTGGGAGGCATAGATTTTGTATACAAACACTAATTGGAAATTTTCTTGCACCATTGGAAAGGTATTTAGGTGTAAACTTGTAAACCATTTCTTGTGGGACTCACACAAGTGAGAGATACCCAAAAGACTTTGTTTGATGCCTCAAACTACCTCGAGAAGGTTTTAGACCCCAATTCTTCAAACCAAGATCCACTTATAGAAATGGCCTCATGAGTTGATTCCTCCGTTTTTTCTAATCTGGAACCATTGAGAAAATAATATAATGATCTAATATGGATCACACCTCCCCATTTTGGTAGGATTTTTGTCCCCAAAAATATTTTACCAAATGAGGAGAGAAAATATTTCCTCTAGCTTCTCCTTGGAGTACCATTTTGCTTTGCCTGGAAGTTGTCCTTTCAACCCATTTTGCCAAAGGTCATGCTACCCATGTCTTATAGTTTTGGGCCTCTTATGCAAAAATGCATCCTCTATCAACTCCTTTGGAGTTTGCATTAGAGAAAATTTGAGGTCTAAAATGGGCCTCAAAACAAAAATGTACAACCAAAATCAATTTTATAAAAACCTATAGGATTCAAGATGATGATGTCAACCATGGGGGACGATTCACCATTTTTGGAGTAAAAAGTAAAAAGATTAAAATAAATAACTACTTTTTTAACTCGTATTTTCAACTTATCTCTCTACGATTTTACTCAAAGTTCACGCAGCAGTATTCGTTTGATAGATAATTTAATTCCTCATCCAAGGAGTACCCATGTTGCATACTTTCGATGGACCTTGCTACACAAAAAATGACAAATACATGAAAAAACATGATTGAAATCATGTTTTTCATGTAGCAGGGTCCATCGAGTATGCAACATGGGTACTCCTTGGATGAGGAATTAAATTCCACATATAATGAGTGCTCGTGCTCAAAATTTGAGTAAAATCATAGGGATATAAGTTGAAAATATGAGTTGAAAAAGTAGGTTTTTTCTCTTTTCTCTCTCTAAAATTTGATGATGTAATATAATCATATTTTATTATTTCCACTATTATTTTATAATATTCCTTAGGAGACCCATTTTAGACCTCAATTTTTTTTTTTGATGGAGATAAGTCCTCTATAGAAGCTAGGGCCTAATCCTCTTCCTAATCCAACATGGAAGACGTAGAGAGTTTAAGGTTTTCTACTTACACTATCGAGTAAATGCACATGTATGGGGGAAGGCTGAGTTTGCAGGCATTATCTCACTCCTTTTTCTAGTATCTCAAAAGGACCATACCATAAAGCCTTTAATTTTTTACTATGACCCTATAACCTCTCTTTTTTCAATGATAACCATACTTTATTCCCCACTTTGAATGGCTTCTTTGTTATGTGTTGATTATGCCTGGCCTCGTACTATTCCCATGACTTATACTATTCTTTCTAACCGCAATACTTTTTCTCTTTGACAATTGAGCTTTATTTCATAGATATGCTCCCCACACACTAAAAATATTCATCAAGCTTCATCCTTAGATTGTTTAGTACTCCTCCCCACGGAATTCTTCACTCTTCTTCTCTACATTAGATATTCGCTTTGTCACTTACCAAAATCTCCTCATACAACTTCCATATTGAGCTATTTATAGGCAATGGCTTGATCATGGTCGACGCATCATAGAAATAACTTGATTAGGGATGAATGTTGTGCAACCAACTCACAAAATATAAGAAAAGATAGATTAACAACTTCAAAATCAGACTCTTCGAGGGGGCAACCTCCTTTACATTACACCAATGAACCATTCTTGGATGATACAAATGAAAATACCTCCTTTATATATATAGGAGTTTAAGGGGTCACAATATAATCAGATCCGACATAACAATAGTAAAGTATGGGCACAAATAATAATAGTGGGCTTCTATGGGGCACAATAATAACAATATGGGGACAACATGGGCACAACAATAACAATAAGGGCTACAATGACAATACTAATAAGGGAATACACTAATATTATAGGGAGCTAACATGCCCCTCTCCTTCAGAAAAGTGTTGTCCTCAATGCTTGAGTAGTTATGGATGCTTCTGTATAAAATTATCATCCTCCCATGTGAAATCTTCAGCGGGTAAGTTCTTCCACTTGATGAGATACTCTGAAATTGATTAATTCGTAGTTGTTGAGTTCTTATTTCCGTGACTGCTTCAAGTTCAAATATGATTTTTCCTTCCTCATCAAGTTCTGGAAATATTGTTTGAACTGGGAGCTTGTCACCTATAACATTCTTTAAGCATGAAACATGGAAAACTGGGTGCACTTGGGAAGCTATAGGAAGGTCCAATTTGTAGGCCACAATACCAATATTTTTCAACACCTTGTACAAACCATAATACTTTGGTGATAATTTATTATCCTTCTTAGCTTGCTTGAGAGATATTTGTTTGTATGGACCTAACAATGAAAGAGTGTCTTGGAGAACATTAATAGGGATAATACTATGAGCTACCCAAAAACCATGGACAAAACCCATGAGCTTTCCCAACATTAGTGCCTAAAACTCCAAACACCAAGTTTTGTCGTGTGCGAAGGGAAAACCTCAAATTTTTCCTTTGCATATAATAGCATTCTAAACCCAAAAATAAGCCTTTAGCTCCATGAGCTAAATCATTGAGCACCCATGATCATTTGCTCTAAATAATAATCATCTTGGTACCCTTGTATCATTTCTTGTCAATTGACAAATTATCCAAATACCAATTGAAAACATTTTCCCCATCACACTGGTACACCGCATATTGTAGTGTTCGAGTATTGTTATCCATTCTTGGTACTTAATACTCGATACTTCAATATAGCAAACCATAACAAAACACATCATTTGCATGAAACCGTGACAGGTTGGAACCATGACCATCCATATCTGATACACGAATTATCCTCCATATTGGAAGGATTTTGATACTACATGGCTTGGTACAATGTGCCATATATCCATAGGGCCCTAAGGGATGATTCCTTGGCTCTTTGTGACCATTACTTGTAACGACAACCTTTCAACCAAAAGTAATAACACAGGAAAACCTTGTTGTGATTGGTCCAGACATGAGTCTTAATACCTTTGGGTCTATCACATCAAACCACCATGGACGAATCACTATCTACCATGTGGTACATCTTTCATGTCCTCTACCACTTGTCACCTTCTAACACTACTATGTGTCACTCTACAAAGCCCAGTTGGTTGGCTAAAAGCTTCATTTTTTCCTGCCATGTGTCACTCTCTGTTGTAGCCACATCATTAATCTAATACATGTCATCCACATGGGAGTGTCATGTCATCTCCTTGCCATGTTTGTACAATATAATATTTGGTTCCCAGTACCCTAGTATAATCCCATTCGATACTAGTATGTTGTAACGTCACTAAACCTATCCAATATGATGCAGGAAAATTTGACTTTTCCTGGAAGTTCACCTTCTCTAGATCACACAACAAATCACTTCATCATCAAGCTCTTAATTTTTTCTGCAAAAGTATTTCATATAAAAATTCTACTTCACTTACAATGAATTCTAGAGCATGCACAAAATGAAATTCTTCCATTCATACAAAGACAATTTGTGAGCACCACAAATTTATGAAACTCTATTTCATCAAATTAAATATGTACATACTCATACACTTAGAAAAATCTCATTTCTTTCTATTCACTCTCTATGGCCCGATACTACATACGTTTGGCCATTAGTTTTTCCCTCGTGCTTACAATGATTAAATACAAAGTTACAAGAAAATTAGATTTTAGTAAATTCATAAATCACTCAGTGATTTATTCCCTAAAGTTCTCATGATTTATTCCATACATCTCTCATTCTTTTCAAGGCAACCTTGCTTTTTCCTTATGGAAAAAATCTCTCTTATCCATATCTTTTCTAAAACTATTCTATAATAATTAAAAGAAACTAAGAATATTTACATTAAGGAATTATAATTCTTTTACAATATTTAAACCCCTTTTGTGGCTTTTCTTCAGAAATCTTGATGGCTTCGAAGCTCTAATACTCCTACATCACAATACCTTCTAATTACCCTTTAATTAATATAATCATGGTTTAATAAAGGATTAGTGGACAAGATTAATATAGTTTTTGTGGAAAAATTGTCTGAATGTAGTTTTAAATTTTCTCCCTTATATTTATATATTGGTGCCACCCTATCCTTTTCAATGCTTAAACAATAACTAGGTACCCATTATCATCAGATCCATTATCAATATGCAATATAGTGTCACTCATCCCATGCTGAAACAATATAACATCTAGTGCTCATATGCCTAGATACCGTCTTTTTGTTAAACATCGAACAAGTGGAAATACTCTGTAATCAATATGGATTGATATTGTTGATTTGCTTCATAATCCACCTCTTAAAGTTGCATGATTTTTACTAAATTTGGGGTTTTCCTCCAAATTTTTGGCTTTTCCTTTTTAATTCAAAATTATGAGTTTAATTGGTTTCTTGCATGGTCCCCTGTAGCATGATCTTGGGTAAGCATCCACATATGCTTCCTAAGTGCATTGCTGAAAACACATGCATTTCCTTGGGCATTAATTATGTTGCAACAATGACTTGCAAATATTTCTTTGACATCGATGAAAACACACTTCCAACAATCACAACTTTTGGCATTGATGTCACCACTAGGCATAGTCCAATCATTGATCAATTGCAACTATGAACTCCCCCTATCCGCTGACTTTTTTCATGGTTGATTTCTTAGTCTAGTTCTCATATGTCTTCTTAATTCCCCCCATTTGACATCAATGGAAAAGGACTGAAGTGGGCTACAACTTCTCTTTTTCATGGCTACATCTTCTTTAGGTTGAGGACTCCCCCTATTTGCGACCTCTCCTTATGTCTGCATATTCTCCCCCTTTGATATCAATGAATAAAAATAGATTTTACTTTTGGATACAATATATTAAACTAAGAACAAAACATGCTTCCTATGATTGCCTGCTTCTTCCTGGACTATATCTAGGTTGCCCCTGTTAAGGCAGTGTCGATATGTCTTAGCATGCAAAATTTTGTAACAACATCGGGTCAAAAGTTCATGTAATAAAAATTAATAAAGGAAAAATAAGATTAAGGTCATGGGGTGCTTATTCCAAGGTGAATATTGGGAAAAATATCCTAGTGGGCATCACTTGTTGTGTGTTATGGCTAAGGGGAAATTGGCAAAGACAATGACAAAGGCTTTGAAAAGGAAAAAATGTATTTTTGGCATATTATTTATGAAAATAAAGGAAATTATGAGAAAAGGAAGGTGAAGGGTCACACGTTGCACTTGAGGAGGAAAATGAAGGAAAATGGAGGAAAAATGAAGAAATTAGAGGCATTAATGATAAAAAGGATTTTGAGGATCAGTTCACGACTTTTGTCAGTTCATTTTTAGAATTGGTTTTTAGAGAGGAGAAGGAAATTAAGAAAGCAAAGGAAGGACAAGGAAGGCAAAGGAAGCAAGGATCAAGTAAGGAAAGGTTGGATCACACAACTTCAACAAGAATAATTGTAGGTAACAAATTGCATGTATGATTTTCTATCTGGTTTTGGCATGCATGGTATATGAATGTGTGTATTTGGTTCATTTGCTATGATTGGCATGGGTTTTTCCACGTTTCAGCAGTGGTTTTAGCCTTGTCTTCCCATTTTTGGATAGCAATGGTGTGATGGGATTCTTTCTCAGTTGAGATTTGGATTGTCGAAAATTTTTGGATCTGGGTGAGGTGGTCTCAAGAAAATCCCAAGGGTTGGGGTTGGAGATGGAATTCTCCGGAAAGCCCTCAATAGGTGGGTGGAGATAAGGAAAATTCCTCAAGAGATGGTGAAGGAATTCTGAGGCATCCAAGCTCGGTCTAGTTTTATGATCTCAGGACTGGTTTAGGTGAGATCATTGTATGGTGAGGGTGGAGGCGTTTTAACCTCTAGATTCCCATGGTTTTTTATGGATTGGTTTATACCATGAGATCTCACATTCATGCTTGGAATATGACACGAGGGTGATTCGCTGAAAGAAAGATTTGGTTCAACCCAATCTATGGTCAGGTGGTACATGGAAGTCCCTCACTTGGTTGGATTTTGCATAAGGTTAATAAGAGCTAATTTACTCTTGAGTTTGACGAGTAATTATACTTGTTATTATGTGGCTTTAATGGTTGAACTATCATTGTTATGTATCTTGTTATATGTTGGTTATAAGCATGGCTAATTGACATATTTAAGTGTGGATCTTATTAAATTTCATTCAATTAATGTTTGGTTAATGAATGCATGACCTAATCGGTGTTATGAAAGCTATTGTGATAAGGCATAAATACTTATTGTTAAACCTCAAATAAGTTTTCAGAACCTTATGTTCAAATTTTCATTCATGACCTGTAGGTTGCATGTTTACCATGTGTTTTACGAAATGTTAGTCCCAATTGGGAGGAATAAGGTAAATTCCCAGTTCAAGTTTTGGTTTATTCTATGTCATTTATCATTTCTAGAAGTTTCACTGACTTCTGGGTAGAGGCATGAGTCCTGGCCCTAAAAAAGTGGCTTAGAATTCGGGGTCGCTGGCACAGAACTGACTGGAAAAGTCCACAATCGCAGGCAGGAAAGTCTATGGGAGTGACTGGAGGCTTATAGTTGCTTTCATTCCTTGGCAAGGGAGCAGATGAGGCTCTAGGTCAATGAAAAAGAGAGTTATCTCAGGGGTTGGACACTTGGAGGGGTTGGGTTTCTCCTGGAGGTCTTGTAGCACTTGAGGGAAGTTAGTAAGGTCTCAAGTTATCAAATCTATTTCCTTAAGGTCATATAGGAGGTTAAGTCTTATCATAGTGGCACTCATCTCATGTTTACCTCAGGAAAATCAATGAAATTTGGTAAATGTGGGAGGAGTCGATTAAAGGGTGGTATCAAAGCAGGTTTCACTCTCTTTGGGTAATATTTGATACTACAGTGGTATCAGAGCAAGTTTTTCTCTCTTTCGGTAATATCTGATACCATAGGGTGGTATCAGATTGAGTTGCACTCTCTTTAGGTAAAGTCTGATGTATTCATGGTTATGGTTGTCATGCATGGGGTTATGGTGTATAGTTGGTATGGTCATGCATGATGTTTTTATATTGATATGATTATAATTATATATGTATCACATTAATATGGATTGATCTTTCATATGAAATAAGCCTCCCCTGAACATCAATGAGGTATGGATTTGATTTTGGTATCTATTTGGTTTATTTGATATGACATACTTGTAGGAAGAAGAGAATCAAAGATGATGAGCAAAATGGTAGACTACAGTTCCTGTGACTCTCCCTAGAGATTCGTTGAGCAACGAGGAGAGTATTCTCCTGGTATAACAGATACATTGAGGAGTTTGAGGGCAGAGATTAGAAGTTGAAAATATAACAATGAAAAGTGGTTGAGGTTCAAGAAAGACGTGCAAGGTCTCAGGAGAAGAAGGTAGAGGGAAATGCAATGATCTTCAGAGCTTTTCAGAGTTGCAGAGACAGGGGCAATTGAGGATCAGTCAAGAGCAGGAAGAGAAAACTAATGGACCCTGTGGTAGCAGGTCTCTGGCCGGAAACAATTTGGATAAAGGGGATACAGTAATAGGTGGAAGATCATTGTATACACCTGACAGGAGGATTGGTATGTATGGACATCATTCTAGTTCCTCATCCAAGATACATCATCACAATCATCACTGTCATCATCCTTATAGGAGGGGTGAGTACTTGCCTGAGGAGTTCAAGAAATTCAAGCCACTTACATTCGATGGATAGATGAAGAAGTCAGAAGATGTAGAGGCATGGTTTCTTGGGATGAATAAATTCTTCAGATTGCATAGTTATTTAGAGGAACATGAAAGCCAATATAGCCACCTTCAGTCTCAAGGGGAAAGCATATATTTGGTGGGAATATGTGAAGAATTTCAAGGGCATTCAGGAAGAAGAGTTGATTTAGGATGAGTTTGAGACTCTTTAAGAAGAAGTAATTGTCTGAGAGGTACTATGATGACATGGGTAAGGTGTTCTATGAAAAATTATGAGTATACTAGCATATTGCTGGAGTTATTGAGGTATGTTCCTTATCTCAAGGATGAGAAGGCTAAGATCCAGAGATTCATTAGTGGGCTGCCAACAACATATAGAGACAAGATTGATTTTGATGAGCCTAAGCGTGACTTGAAAGGAAATGAGAAAATTAAAGGGAACTGTCCACAGAAGCGAGGAAGACCTGAGGATGTAGGTGAGAAATAAAATGTGGTTCCTTACAAGAATTTTAATGCAGTTGAGAAGGGACATGGTTTGCAACATAACAAAGGTGATGGTAGGGGACTATTGCAGTGTTGGATATGTGGAAAAGATAATCGCAAGAAGGATTTTCCATTGTACCAGGGTAGTAGGCCTCAGATATATGGTGCTTAGGAGGCGTAAATAGTTGAGGATGTTGGTCATAGCATTCCTCAGATATATGCAGTTGTGGACAACAAGAAGGCATATCACCAAGCATCCATTATTGATATGGAAGAAGTGCATGCAGAGTCTTGAGTTGGTGCAGTTGGCTACAGGTACTAAGAAGAGAGTTCATCATTGGATAAGAGCTTGTGCATTCAAGCTAAATGGTATGCATACAACAACACATTTGAATGTACTTACATTGGGATCATATAGTATGATTTTGGGTATGGATTGGATGTACCTTCACAAGACCAAAGTAGATTGTTATGACAAGGCTATTGAGTGCCTAGACAATAATGGGGGAAAGAGAATTCTACAAGGAAAGAAGAAGCCTATATCAATGAGGATGGTCATCGCTATGCAGGCTAAGTGATGGACCTCTAAATTAGACATAAATTAAGGCCCATATGACCATCCTTCAACACATTAAACCTATCTTTTTGCATTAAATAATGTATTCTTAACTTTAATATGTTCATTAGGAAGGTTTATGGATAATTTCATATTTGTGCCTAATATTATTTATTTTTGTGGAATATTGTGAGAATATTGGGTAGATTATGGAGATTTGGAGGAGGATATACTCCATGGACCTGCTCCTTACTACAGGAGGATCAATATTAAATAATAAATCAACAAGACATTCTGGAATTATGGCACAAATTGTGGAGCTCCAATGATTGAGAAAATCTAGGAATGTGTTCCCTATCATTTAATGTAGATTCCTACTATTGGGAACCAAATCCACTGAACAAGGGATTTTGGTGGGGAAAGCTTCATTCTTTCATGGGGAATTATTCCTAATCATTTTGTATAAGTACCACATCTAATTTTCCTCTAGGTTTAGAATTTTCTTAGTCTTCTTGTGGAGAAAACTCGTATTTTTGCAGCTCCACTGTCATTTCTTGCAGGGATGTAATTGTATTGATGGAATTAATGAAGATTGGTGCCATGTTCAACTTCTAAATTTTAGTCTCCTTCATAGGACTCTAAGTTTCTTTGGGTTTGGCCATCCCAAGAGCCTCTGATCCCTGTTGTATCATTTACTTTTCTTCCCTTCACTTCTTATTCACATGCATCTCTTGTTCTTGTTTTTTCCTATTTCTGCATTTAGTATTGATGATTTCTTGTTGTAGATTAGGTTAAATGGTTAAAGTAAGTTATTTTTCAGGATCAAAAGAATAATTTCATCCTTGGATCAAATTTTTAAGGTCATAGTAAACATTGAGTTACTTGGATTAGTTTGCTTATTCCCAAATCTAGATTTCTGGAAGTCCTTTGTGGCGAATAACAATAAATTTATGCTATTTTTTAGAGCATGCTAACAAGATTCAATTGATTTGATTCCACTTACATTATATCAAAAAAAACATTCTAGTTAATAAAAAAAATACACATTTCATTTTCACTTTATTAGGTTAGGCATTTGATAGATTTACTATCTCACTAGTTCTCGAATTTCTAAATTTTAGACTAGTAATTTTCTGCTATTTTTTAGCATGGGTTAACAAAGGTATTTTTGAGTGAACTTGGAATGGAGACCTAAGACATCCTAGTCAATAAAAAAATTGTCCCATCCAATTTGGATTTGATTTTCTTGGTCATTCGGTGAATTCTAGTTTCCTATAATAAATCTGTCGTTTCCTGTAGTACTCTTCCAGCATGTATATACTTGCCTAGATTTGCTCAAAAAGATTGGTTTTTGTTCCCTTAGGGTTTAATCATGAACCCTCGGCTCTAAATAAATTATTAGGGAAGACTAAATTCCACTTAGGACTTTCCTCTTTACCCATGTAAAACATTTCACCGATTTGGGCTAATGGACATATTTATGAAATAGATAATACAATGATGATTCCTACATCCAGTGAACTCTATTAATGGATCTAAACTCTTTGAAATGTAATGGTTGAAATTTAGTTCATGACATTTAATTTGCAATTAGAATAGGTTTCTTTCCTTGTATTTTCTTTCTTGAAATATGTTAAGGTTTCCATTTTGAGCACTTCATTTTCTGCAATTAGTTTAGGATTTGATTTCATTACATGCACTCCATTACATCATGAAAACAAAGGAATGACACATTGTATGTTGCACATATAGTGTCGATACCTCTTAAGTTTGTACAAACCTTGGGTTGATAATTAAAGTTGGTATCCTTAGGAGTTGCAACATTATTGTTTCAATATCGAGGCTCATCACTAAGCACAGTTACAGGAAAGTGTGTGTGATGTTTACAGTCCATATATCTAGTGACAAGGGTAAGTATGTCGAAGATGCAAAAAAATTTAATAGGTGCCCTATATCACAACAGTTTCAAGATGTGTTTCTAATAGAGATTCCAAAGTTTCCTCCCCATAGGGAAGTGGACTTTTCTATTGAGTTGATACCATGGGCAACACTAGCATCAAAAGCACCTTACATGATGCATACTCTAGAGTTGGTAGAGTTGAAGTTGCAGTTGAAGTAAATGCTTGATAAGGGATACATTAGGCCAAGTGTATCATCTTGGGGTGCACCAGTGTTGTTCGTAAAGAAGAATGATCGTAATCTCAAAATGTGCATTAATTACAGGCATTTGAACAAGGTGACGATTAAGAATAAGTACCTATTTCCGAGGATTGATGATTATTTTATCAGCTGAAGGGAGCAACAGTGTTCTCGAAGATTGATATTAGATCATGATACCATCAAGTACACATCAAAGAAGAGGACATCTACAAGACTTATTTTAGGACCAGATATGGGCATTATGAGTTTGTTGTAGTTCCATTCGGTTTGAATAATGCTCCAACAACTTTTATGTGCTTGATTAATAGTGTGTTATGTCCTTATTTGGACAATTTTGTGATTGTATTCATTGATGACATCTTGATATATTCTAGGAATGAGGAAGAGCATGCCGAACATTTTGGCAGTAGTGTTGAGATTGCTAAGAGAGCAACAATTGTATGCCAAGCTTAACAAGTTTAGTTTCTTTTAGATAAAGGTGCATTACTTGGGACATGTTGTTTCCAAGGAAGGCATAGCAGTAGATCCAAAAGAGATAAGGGCTAGCATGGACTGGGAAACTCCTAGGAATGTGGATGAAGTTAGATCATTTATGGGGTTAGCAAGTTACTATAGGAGGCTCATTCAGAACTTCTCACACATTTCATATCCCATTACATATTTGCAGAGAAAAGGGAAGAAAATTGAATGGATAGAGGAGTGTGCAACAAGTTTTGAGCAGTTGAAGTAGTTATTGACAATTACTCTAGTTATTAAGATTGTAGATCTAGATAAAGAGTTCGTGGTGTGTACATATGCCTTCAAGTGAGGACTTGGTGGAGTCTTGATGTAGGAGGGTCAAGTGGTATGCTATGAGTCCAGGAAATTGAATGAGCACAAGCATACCTATGTGATTCATGATCTTGAGTTGGAAGCTATTTTTCATGCATTGAAGATATGGAGACACTATCTTCTTGGCAGGAGGTTTGTATTGATGAGAGACCATAGTGGATTGAGGTACCTATTTGACCAAGCGAATATGAATACCAAGAAATCTAGATGGTTGGCCACCCTCGATGAATTTGACTTTAAGATCAGATACATCAATGGTAAGAATAATAGAGTTGCAAATTCTCTCAGCAGGAGAATGTAGATGAACCATGTTGCAATAATGAGCTCGTATGGGACAGATTTATAGGATCAAATCTTAAAGGAAGGAAAACAGGATGACAGCTATAGGGAGATTAGGCACAGGTTACAAAAGTAAGGTAAAGGTGATCAGGAAGTGGACTATCATCTCATGGAAGATGGCTTGGTGGGATTCAGGGATAGGATTTATGTGTCGGATGATAGTGGGATCAAGAAGCTTATCTTGAGGGAGTTTCATGTCAAGCCATACTCAGGTGACCTTGGATACCAGAAGACATTGAAAATAGTGAAGAAGTTCTACTATTGGACAAATCTAAAGAAGGAAGTGGTAGATTTTGTGGCTAAATGTTTAGACTGTCAGCAGTTGAAAGTAGAGTGTAAGCATCCAAGTGGATTGCTTCATACTATTCTAATTCCAGAATGGAAATGGGAGGTCATTTCTATGGACTTCATTCTTGTAAAGAGAAATTATTCAACTAGTGAGGTGGCACATGTCTTCATCAAGGAGATAGTGAGGTTGCATGGTGTTCCGAAGAAGATTGTGTCAGATAGGGATGCTAAGTTCTCTTCCAAGTTTTGGAAGGAGTTGTTTGCAGGTTTGTGGATAGAGTTGGCCTTCAGTACAACCTATCATCTATGGATAGATGGGAAAATAAAGAGGGTCAACATGATTCTAGAGAATATGTTGAGGATGTATGTGATGTATCAATAGAGGAGATGAGAGGAGTATCTTCCATTGGTTGAGTTTTCTTACAATAATGGTTACTAGGAGTCACTGAGGATGAGTCCATTTGAGGCATTGTATGGGCGGAGTTGTAATACTCCCATCAACTAGAATGATCCTAATCTAGGTGGATTTTGGTGGCCACCTGCCTATCCCACTTGGACCCAACAACTGTCTCTTTCAGTTTTTTAGTTTCCTTAATCGTAGCACAATTTACTATTTTTAGCAGTTTTTCGGGTCCTAAACTTCCGGAGCCATTTTGAGGCCCTAAATGATGTTTTTTTGGAAAACAGGAGCAACATGGGTCCATGGAATGATGTTTCTCATACCAAAGTTCTAGTCCTTAGATAAATATTTCTAACGAGGTATTGTGCGCGTCAAACAAAGATATTATGCCAAAGTTATGACCCTGGGAAGTTGATGTACCAATTTACCCAAAACGGGGCCCATAGTTTGGCACTTCATCTCTTAGGGTTAGGTTTTTGGATGTTTAGGGTTTTCCATTGTTTATCAACAATAAATAGGCATGTGAGCCTCATTGTAAGACAATTTAGAGGCATGTAGTTGCCACATCTCTTCTCAGAGATAAGTTACCATTGCCCTAACTAGTTTATTTCCATTTCTGTTTGTAAGCATATTTCAGTATTTTACATTAATTAAATGAAGTATTGTTTCTGTTGCATCTTTGTATTTATGGTTATATCCGTAGTTTGTTGCATTCCTGTCTAAATCCGGATTAGATCCAGTGAATAGGGTATTGATAGGACCATACATGTTGGTAGACATGGTGTTAACACTCAGGTTGTTCCCTGCTTCCTAAAGGGAATACGACCGAGGCAACCACTGACCAATCTTTTAGCTAAAGGTCCTAGCCTACCTGCAACCAGAGAGGGCTCTCTCTTTATAAGTTAGCTTTGTTTGATGAATGTTTTTAGGCTAGTTATGGTGTACTGTTTTGTTTGAATTTGGTGGGTTGGTGAATTCAGATAGAACTGAGATACAGATCATAGGACAGTTTGTTCCATTGGGCAATGGAGTTGAGGTATTTGTGCTGCTGAAAGTAGATTTATGAAGGCAGAGTGTTGCTGCAGAGCAAGATAGGCATATGTGGAACAATTTACCAGATTTTTTGATGAAATTATGGAATTAGTGAGTGAAAGGCAATTAAGAATCTTTCACTATGCTAAATAAAGAAACATGAAATCATTGCTTAAGAGCAGTTAAGAATTCTTAAACAATATTCACCATGACAGAATTAGTTCAGACATGAGCAATTAAGAATTCATATCGATGGCTAATCGAGAAGAAAACATATTTAGAAATAGATATTGAGCATAGGGTGTTCAATACAAATCCTAGGCTATTCTTTTTCTCTACTTACTAAGATTATGGAAACATAAGAATTATGGAATACACAGAAAACACATACACAGTTCAGAGAAACTTATTGCTTCAGCAAATGACACAGGAATTCTACAACTAAACAGAGCCATTCATTTCCATCTTCGGACAGCTTAAGAACCAGAAATCTCCATCAACAATTTGTATTATCAAAATTGTCTCCAGAATACAATAGAGCTATTCAGAAAGAATTACACTACAACCGACCCTCAATGCGTTATCTGAGGGGATATATATACAAAAATAGGGTACAAAATATCTCAGTAGAGAGTTATTGTGCAAAAATTGCACCCACCAAACTTCTCTTACAAAAAGTAAATGAAAACATAAATATAGCATTTAATGCTGAGATGGCCGCTATCTTTCTGTCAGACAGCTTTTGACTTTATGGCTCTGGAAAGTGGGCTGTAGCTGTGCCTTTAACTCTGCGTTAATTGAGCCTGTTGTCTGGGTGCATTGGTGAGTCACTTGTACGGATGCTTCCTATACCTATGTGCTGATTTGCCTGCTGACCTGTACCGTGACTTGAAAACTTTGATTTTTCTCAAAAAAGGAAAAAAGCATAGTGGCATTATCTGGGCAAAATCTCCAGCATTGCTTGCCACCAATTAGCTGGAGGTAGTTGATGCCTCCTCATTTTCACTAGTGTTTCATCTGCCTCTGTATGTCTGTAGAAGTTTGGAGGCACCTCAAACAGATGATTTATTTCATGTTCAATAAAGAACATATTTTCTAACTTGTCATAGAGAGACTACCCAGAGGGAGGCTCTGCTTCTTCTGTGGAGCTGCTGGATGCTGTTATCTGATTTTCAACATAATTGTTGATCCTTGTCATATACTGATTATATGACAACAGTTGTCCTGTGCCAGTCACTAGGCTTGGCGATCCTTTGTCCTGTAGTATAGTCATTTTTGCTCTAAATTCATCAATCTCTGCTTTCATCTCCTGACATTTCCCCTCCAGAGTTTGAGTAAAATTCCTCAAGGTCAGTACCTTTTTGGCTGTCAGGATTATATCTGTTCTGCTGCTTATTTCTAGAGCTGCCAGTTCCTCTCTAGTGCAGTTATTGAGGAAATGTATCATTTTGGTGGCTTGCTCGGGCATTATTCCCAAGGCTGTCCTAGCTCTTTGTATTTCCACATGAGCCATATCTATCAGCTCAACCTGCTCAAAAATTGCCTGAATCGACCTCCATTGGTCCTGTATTGATTGGCCAATTTTGGCCCAAATAATCTTTTTTATTTCTGCCAGGGTTTTACCTAGCAACAATTCTTTTTCCAGAGTTTTCACTTTGGCCTCTAAGGCCTTTATTTCTCTTTGTTTCTCTGCTACTGTCATTTTTTATTTATCATAACTAGTCTCTAGCTTGGCCAATCTATCCTTAGCATCATTTATTTCAGTGACCTGAGTCTCAAGCTCTTTAACAACTTTCATCAACTTCTCCATGCTCATGCTGGATTCTGTTGTTGTTGTTGCTTCTGCTGTTGCTCCTGTTGCTGATGTAGCTGTGGTAGGTGCTGGAATAGCAGGAGGGGCTGTTGTTGCTTGTGTGGGAGGGGCAGGTCCAAGATTTGTTGATGTTTGAGGGGGCTGGGAGGCTGACTCCCCTTGCTTGTCCTGCAATGCTTTCTCTAATTATGCTTCCGTTTGTAATATTCTTTGGTTAATTACCAGAAGCAGCTCCATAGCATCATCTACTTGCTTTTCTTGTGCAAGTTCTGTTGTTTGAGAGTGAATGGTAGGAGACAATTTTGCCTGCCTTCTTAGTGCAGCTATGTCATCCTCTTTCTTCTTCATGAGGGCTCTAACACCCTTTGGATCCTTTGGGTCATGTCCCAAATCAATAATTATGTCTTCCAGAGTCTTTATTCTATTGTCCTTTACAGAGGAAGACAACCTTTCAAAATCAAGCTCTCTGTTTGTGTTCTTCAGGGCTTCCTTTAGCTGATGGGCCAACATTGCCCTGTCTGCAAGGGTTGCATACACCATTTCCCCAGTCTGTTTGTGTAGCTCAATCTGATCCATGGGGTGTATGTCTTTGGAAAAGACCTCCAAGTTTGTTCTGTAGTAATCTGCAGGGGTCTTGGGATGTGGGACTTTAGGCTTCAAATGGGTGAAGATCATTTTTTCTTCCTTCAGATCATAGGCAGCCATCAATCTTTATTTTTTGGTTGGAGTTGTCTTCAATAATTGCTCATAGATCTGCACTCTCACCAATTCATTTTGTGCCTTGATCTCTATGAAGCCTTCTTTTACTGCAGCTGGTTTCTTGCCCTGTTGTCTTGAGGAGGATACCTCTGTGGTATGCTGTTGGGCCTGTTCTAGCTGAAAAGAGCTAGTGGCAGTCTGCTGGCTCGTTTGCCGTTCTCTGCTGTGGCTTTTTTCCCTTTCCTCACTGATGTCTCCTTCTTTTGTTTCAGGGTCTATCCTCGACCTCTTGGCCTCTGGTTGCTGTGATGATCTTGTTGGAGGTGTGACCTCCTCTCTATCTCTCTTTTTCCCTCTCTCATCATTGAGAGGAGTCTGCAAAACTGGGATTTGGGTTTGTTCAGGTTTGCTCTAGAGGGGCTTGCCCTGACTGCTGATCCTTTGATGTGCTGGGCTGCCCTGTCTCTACCTATTGTTGTTCATCCATCTTTTCTTTTCCCTTTGTTGTAGTTGTTGTTGCTGGAGCTTGCTGGGTGTCCTGTATAGCTGGAGAAGTAGAAGTTCCTTCTCCTACTTGGACCGGTATTTTGAAGAAGACCTATTGACAAGAATCCAAGTCAAGAGTTTTTTTCCAGATCTTTCACAGTCTGCTCCAATTTTTCTTCTTGAGTCAATTCCTCTACTATTGATTCAGGTACCCATTCATCTTGGTTGGAAAAGTGTTGTATTTGTGGGTATGGGCAATGCTTATAGGCTAGCAGCCTATACTTGACCCTCCTAGCACTGATGAAACCTTCAGGGTCATAAGGGACCCACC